>SJYC01060955.1:0-20019 GCA_006408675.1 Madoqua kirkii | reverse complement strand
AGTACATCATGAGAAATACTGGACTGGAAGAAGCACAAGCTAGAATCAACATTTTTATTTTTACATATGTTAATTCCCACAATATAGGATTGTTAGTTTTTGGTCTAAATAGTCATTTTTCTTTTAAAGAGATTAAGAATTGAGAAAAGTTTTTAACACTGACTTTTATTTATTACTATTTCTGGCTCACTTTATTCCTTGATGGGGATCTTAGTTTTCATCTGGTGCTATTTCTCTTTAGCTTAACAAACTTCTTTTAGCATTTCTTATAGTACAAATCTGCTAGTGATGAATTCTCCCAGCTTTGGCTGATTTACAAATGTCTCTATTTCATCTTAATTCTTGAAAATTCTTTTTCTGAATACAGACTTTTAGGGTGATGGATTGTTTTTCTCCTAGCACTCTAAGTTCTCCTGCCTTCCAGCTTATATTGTGTCTAGTGGTAAATCTAGTGGTGATAAGTCTTATATTTTTATCTTCATTCTTCTATCTGTAGGCATTTTTTTGTGAGAAGGGAACTGCTTTTCTTTTTCTCTTTGTTTTTCAGAAATTTTGTTTTGTGCCTTGATGGTGTTCTTATTGGTGTGTGTTTATATTGCTTGGAGTTGGTTGAACTTCTTGGATTTGTGGGCAGACGTATTCATGACATTTGAAACATTTTCAGTGTTTTCAAAAATTAATATACTTTTTAGAGCAATTTTAGTTCACAGTGAACTTAAGCAGAAAGTACAGAATTTCCGCTTATCCCCTCCCATCATACACACACAGTCTCTTCCGCCATCAGCATTCTGCATCAGTATGGTTTATTATAATTAATGACCAACACTAACTCTCTCTGACGTAAATCGCAGCAAGATCTTTTTTGACCCACCTTCTAGAGTAATGAAAATAAAAACAAAAATAAACAAATGGAACCTAATTAAATTCAAAAGTTTTTGCACAGCAAAGAAAATCATAAACAAAATGAAAAAAAAAACCCACAGAATGGGAGAAAATATTTGCAAACAAAGCAACTGACGCGGGATTAATCTCCAAAACAGACAAACAGCTCATGTAGCTCAATAACCAAAAAGCAAACAACCCAATCAAAGTGTGGGCTGAAATCCTCAATAGCCATTTCTCCAGAGGAGACACACTGATGGACAAAACACATGAAAAGATGCTCAGCATCACTAATTATTAGAGAAATACAAGTCAAAACTACAGTGAGGAATCACCTCACACTGGCCAGGATGGCCACCATCAAAAAAAATACAAACAATAAATGCTGGAGAGGATGTGGAGAAAAGGTAACCTCCCCCCACACACTGTTGGTAGGAATGTAAACTGGTAAAGCCACTATGGAGAACAGTACAGAGGTTCCTTAAAAAGACTAAAAATAGAGCTATTATATGATCCAGTGAGTCCATTCCTGGGCATATACTCAGAGGAAACCATAATTTAAGAAGATTGCTATATTTGTTTTTATTTGTTGTTCAGTTGCTAAATCGCATCTGACTTTTTGTGGCCCCATGGTCTGTAGGCTTCCCTGTCTTCCACTGTCTCCTGAAGTTTCTCAAATTAATGTCCATTGAGTCAGTGATACTATCCAACCATCTCCTCCTCTGCCACTCCCTTCTCCTTTCATCTTCCGTCTTTCCCAGCATCAAGGTCCTTTCCAATGAGTCAGTTCTTCATATCAGGTGACTGCATTATTGGAGCTTCAGCTTCAGCATCAGTCCTTCCAGTGAATATTCAGGACTGATTTCCTTTAGGATGGACTGGTTGGATCTCCTTGCAGTCCAAGGGACTCTTCAGAGTCTTTTCCAGAACCACAGTTCAAAGGCATCAATTTTTTGGCACTCAACCTTCTTTGTGGTCCAGCTGTCACATCCACATATGACTACTGGAAAAACCATAGCTTTGGCTATACAGATCTTTGCTGGCGAATTGATGTCTCTGCTTTTTAATATGCTGTCTAGATTTGTCATAGCTTTCCTTCAAAGGAGCAAGTGTCTTTTAATTTCATGGCTGCAGTCACCATCTGCAGTGATTTTGGAGCCCCCCAAAATAAAGTCTGACACTGCTTCCACTGTTTCCCCATCTATTTCCCATGAAGTGATGGGACCAGATGCTGTGATCTTAGTTTGTTTTTTTTTTAATGTTGAGTTTCAAGCCAATTTTTTTCACTCTCCACTTTCACCCTAATCAAGAAGCTGTTTAGCTCCTCTTCACTTTCTGTCATTAGAGTGATATCATTTGCATATCTGAGGTTATTCATATTTTTCTCGGCAATCTTGATTCCAACTTGTGATTCATCTGGCCTGATATTTTGTGTGATGTACTCTGCATATAAGTTAAATAAGCAGGGTGACAATATATAGCCTCTTCATGGTCCTTTCCCAATTTTGAACCAAAAGATGCCCATACCTCAATAGCCAGGATATGGAAACAACCTAAATGTCCATTGACAGATTAGTGGATAAAGAAGATGTGGCACATATATACAAAGGAACATTAACATATAACATATAACAAAGAAACACTATTCACCCATAAAATAGAATGGAATAATGCCATCTGCAACAATATGGATGAACCAAGAGATTCTCAAATGGAGTGAAGTCAGACAAATATTGTTTTGTATTTCTTATATGTGAAATCTAAAAAAATGGTACAAATGAACTTATTTACAAACCAGAAATAGAGTTACAGATGGAAAAAACAACCATGGGGTTACCAGGGGAGAAATGGGGGAGGGATAAATTGGGAATGACGTATGCACACAACTATATACAAAATACATAACTAATAAGGACCTACTGTATAACACAGTGTTCTGTAATGACCTGTATGGAAAAGAATCTTAAAAAGGCTGGATATATGTATGTAGTTAACTGATTCATTTTGCTGTATAGCAGAAAGTAGTACAACATTGTAAATCAACTACATTTCCATTAAAAATTGTTTTAAAATGATGATCATTGACATAGTTTCATCAACCAAAGTCCATGGTTTATATTACAGTTCACTGTTTGGTTTTATATATTCTCAGGGAAAGTGTCAGTCACTTAGTCAGGTTCAACTCTTTGTGACCCCATGGACTGTAGCCCGCCAGGCTCCTCTGTCCATGGAATTCCCCAGGCAAGAATACTGGAGTGGGTTGCTATTACCTTCTCAGGGGAATCTTCCCAACCCAGAGATCAAAACTGGGTCACCTGCATTGCAGTTTTGACAAATGGGTATGATATGTACTCACCATTACAGTATTCAATAGAGTAGTTTCACTGCTTTAAAATCCTCTGTACTCCTTCCCTCCCCCTAATTCCTGGAATCCACTAGCCTTTTTACTGTCTCCATAGTTTTGCCTTCTCCAAAATGTCATATACTAGAAATAATAAAATATGTAGATTTTGCCTTCTTTTACCAGTGACTGCCTTCTTTCACTTTAATATGCTTTTAAAGGTTCTTGCATGTATTTTCACTGCTTGCTAACTTGTTATTTTAATTACTGAATATTTTATTATTTGGGTGTATCGCAGTATATTTATTCATTCACCAATTGAAGGACATCTTGTTTGCCTTCTAACTTGGGCAATTATTAATAAAGTCAATATACACATTCATGTACAAGTTTTGGGGGGGTAAATATAAATTTTCAACTCATCTGAGTAAATACCAAGAAATGTGATTGCTGGGTCATGTGGTACAGCTATCTTTAGCTTTGAAAGCGACGGCAAAACTGTCTTCTAAAGTATCTTACCATTTTGCATTTTTACCAACAATGAGTAAGAGTTCATGTTGCTTCACAGACTTACCAGTATTTGGTATTGTCAGTGTTTCGGATTTGGTCATTCTCTATAGGTATATAGTGATATATCACTGTTGTTTTAATTTGCAATTTCCTAATGATATATAAAGTTCAGCACCTCTTCATATGTTTATTTACCATCTATATATCATCTTTGGTGATAATTCTGTTCAGATATTTTGCACATTAAAATTTTTTTTTCTTATTGTTGAGTTTTAAGAGATTTTGGTATTTTTTTAGATCCAGATATATCTTTTGTAATATTTTCTCCCAGTCTGTGGCTTGTCTTTTCATTCTTGACAGTAATTATTAAAACAATTTTTTTTTTCAGCTCCAGTCTCTCTTTTCTTTCTTGGGCTTCAATTCCATCTACGTGACACTTTTTGGTATTGTTCTACTTCCAATTTTCCTTTTTTTTCCGTGTACTTCAGTTTTCATGTCAAGTACCGTGTTTTCAAATTTACTGATCTTTAAAAACTTTTTCCACACTATTGTTTAATTCCAGTTAATTTTTATTTCCAGATGGTGCATTTTTCAGTTTTATTATTTTTATTTGGTTCCTTTTATAGTTTCCACTTCTACTGGCATTTCCCATTGGTTTATTCACTATATGGTGTGCTTCTTTAAATCCTTAAACTTGTTTATAAAGGCTGTTTTAAAGTCCTTTCCTGTTAATTCCAATACCTGTGTCATCTCCAGGTCTGTGTCTGCTGGTAAAGTCTCTCATGGTTATGGGCTGTATTTTCCTGCATTAAAAAGTGTATATTGGACATTATGGATGCTGTATGGCTGCGGTCTAGACTTTTGTTGTCTTCTTTTAAAGAACGTTGTGTTTTTGTTCTGGGAGGCAGCTAATGCACTGGTGAATCAGCTTGGTTCTGCCATTTCTTGGCTTTAGGTTTTGATAGAGCGAGTGTAGCCTAGTCCTTGAGGTCTGGTCTTCCTTCAGTCTCTGCTGAATGTCTGTGGTGCTTGGTAAGCTCTCTCCACCCTGGCTGGTCATCTTCCAGCTCTGTGAGACTGCCAGAATCTCTGTCTGGCTCCCACGATGCCAGGAGCTGTTCCCTGTCAGGTAGCATAAATTCTCACTCTGTAACCAAAGACTCAATAAAGCCCCTATGCAGATTCTGGTACTGTTCTGTGCCCCTCCCAACTCTCCTGAAACCTGCCCCACAGATTCCAGCTGCCCAGGCTCCTTCAAACACCATCTCTTATTTCCTCCACCCAGTAGGACCTGCTCTCTCTCTGGGGGCCACTGTCTGTGCTGAGGTCTGGAGAGTGCCCACTGGCAGGAAGTTGGGATTGAGCTTGAATTAAACATCAAGCTCCTGTGCTTTCCTTTCTCAAGGATCACAACCAGTTAGCAGTTACAATGCTGCAGACATAAAAGCCAGAGAAAACCATGAAGTTTTATTGCAAATCCATCCCCTTATCCTTCCTCCACCCTAGGCTTTCCTGGGGCCATTTTCTTGCAGGTGGGGATGAAAGAGCAGAGCAGGAGGCCAATGGGGAAAAGAAGCCTGGAGAAGGAAACTGGGGTATCGCCTGCTATATTTTGTTTACCTCTTCCCAGTGGAGCCCCAAAGAAGGAGGCAGCTGTGTGTTATTGAGCTCGTTGGAGAGGCTGGGAGGGAGGAGGGTGCTGGGAAGTGCAATTAGCCAACGGTTTGAGACTGATGAAGTGGATAATGAGAGGTGCTAGGACAGATTTTTGTACTAAAAAAAGGAGACAAGGGAGAAACTGTTGCACATTAACCTGCTCAGGCCCGATCTGTCAGGAGCTGATTCCCTGCCGAGAGGATAAGGACCAGAAGATTCAAAGGCTGGGCCAACACTTCCTTCCCAGGCAGCCTTCCTCGGCACTCTTATCATCCCCCTTCTCATCATTAACATCTACTGAGGTCATATGGCCAGGTCTTATGCCAAACAACTCTCATGCTTTACCTCATTCAATGTCTAAAACAACCTTATGAAGTCGATCTTATTATAACCCATTTTATAGATGAGCAAACTGAGATGCAAAGAGGTAAAAGAACTTTTGAAAGTCACATTGTTAGTAAACAGTGAAGCTGAGTCTCTTCTGTGGTCTGACACCAGAACCTGATGGATGCTGTCTTGGTCTCATGGTGCAGATATGTTTGACTCCACTGACTGTCCTCGAAAGAGAAGGGACACATCTTTCCTAGCACCTGCTATTTATGAGGCTCTGTGTTACATTTTGAATCAAGCAGGTTACATTTCTTTGGTTTTGTTTTTTAATTATTTCTAATAACACCCAATGAAGAAGATACTATTTTACTCTAATTTTACAGAGGAGGAAACTGAGTAAATACTGGAAAAATAAAATATCTTGTCCCCAAAACCAAATCTAGCAAGCTATGGATCAATATTAAGATATATTAAACTCCTAGCCAACAATTATATACTGAACACTTACTGAGTACCAGGCTTTATTCTAGATATTAGAGCAATAAATAAAACAGACAAAAATCCTGCCCTCATGGAGCTTATATTCTCCTGTGGGCAGAGAGGGAGCATTGGTAGACAGTAAACAAACCGGGTGGAGGTAAGTGATATAGAGAAAACCAAGGCAGGGAAGGAGAGGAGGGAGGGTTTGATGTGGAGGATATAATGTTGCATAAAATGTCAGGAAGGACGTGCTGAGAATATGACTTTTATGCAAAAGTCTGAAGAAGCTGAGGAATCCAGACCTTGGATATGTTATGGGAGAGTGTGCTAGGCTAAGTTAGGAACAGCAAGTGCAAAGGTCGGGAGGCACTGAGTCTCCCAATTCAATGGACAGTCTTCATGAAAGTGGCTGTGTGAGGGGTGTCTTCTGGGGCGGCGTGCTGAGGGGCCTGGAGGGCGGGATAAGAGAAGTGGGGCAGGAGCAGAGACAGCGGGGAGAGGCAGGACCACGAGCCAGGGGTGACTGCAGCTGAGTGTGTGGGGCTCTTCACCCACCATATGGGCAGAAAGTCCCCTCCGATGGGGACAGAGAGGGGGTTGGCAGATGACCCCCGAAGTGACCGTCAGTTACTTTGATAGCCTCCAATCTGCCCCTGAGTTTTGCCTTCCCCTCATGTCCTGCCACCCCAATGCCTCCTGCCCCCTGTTGAGTGATCCTTCTTTAAATGCCGAAACGCCCACCAGCTCTCTCCCTTTGCCCAAGTGAGAACCTGGCACTGTGAAAAGAACTCCCCCAACATGTGTGAGAGAAGAGGGAACCGTGACTGTGTGCAGGCACCTGCCTCTGGGCCTCCCCCACCTCTGAGTGGTTTATGAGTGAGGTGATGCCCACTTGGGGCAGAGATGGGAGGTCATCCTCTCACCTACACAAGGGCTGGCCCTTGACACATAGCACGTGCATGCTAAGTCACTTGGGTTGTGTCTGACTTTTCGCGACCCTGGGGACTGTAGCCCGCTAGGCTCTTTTGTCCATGGGAATTCTCCAGGCAAGAATATTAGAGTGGGTTGGCATTCCCTCCTCCAGGGGATCTTCCCAACCCAGGGATCGAACCTGGGTTTCCTGCATTGCCATCTGAGCCACCAGGGAAGCCCAAGAATTCTGGAGTGGGTAGCCTATCCCTTCTCCAGGTGATTTTCCTGACCCAGGAATCGAACCGGGGTCTTCTACATGGCAGGCAGATTCTTTACCAGCTGAGCTACCAGGGAAGTGCACGGATCCCACTACTCAGCCCTCAAATCGTCCATACAGTTTATCTAGGCCAGAGATTGGCACGTTTTTCTGATAAAGGGCCAAAGAGTCAATATTTCAGGCTTTTTATGCCTTTTGGTCTCTGTTGTAGCTACTCAGCTCTGCCATTGCAGCATGAAATCAACCATAGATGATATATATTATAAATGAATAGGTGTGGCCACGTTCTAATACAACTTCATTTACTAAACAGGTGGTGGTCTGGATTTGGCCAATGGGCCATAATTTGCCAACCCCTAATCTATATCAATCCCCTCACCTCCCAAAAAGAGGAGAAAGAAGCCCAAAGTCAACAAGCCACCCATCCCGGGGTGGCCACATCACTCAGGGACTGAGGAAAGTCAGGCAGGCAGGAAGCCTGATTCTCCAGATTCTTCCCTGAATTATTCTCTTATTGTTCCACATGAGTTAGCTTTCTCTCCCCTGTTGGTTTGTCAGTTGCACACATTCTAGTTACTCATTAAATATTCATTTGGTTGGCTTCATATAACAATACATGTTTGACAATACATATAACAGGACATTTCTTGGAAGCTTCTGCGTCGATCCTTTGGAGAGAGCTGTGAGATCAGAGAAAGGGACCACGGGTTGGTGCAAAGGTCCCAGGTGATGAGCTTTCCTGGTGGTCCAGTGATTAAGAATCTGCTGGCAAAAGCAGGGGACATGGGTTTGGTCCCTGGTCCAAGAAGATACCACATGCTGTGGCGCAACTGAGCTCCTGCACCACAAGTACTGAGCCCGTGGGCCGCAGCTGCTGAAGCCCGCATGCTTAGACCCTGTGCTCCGCAACGAGAGAAGCTGCTGCAATGAGAAGCGCATACACCACAACGAAGAGTAAGCCCCCTTGCTGCCGCTAGGGAAGGCCCTACGCAACAATGAAGACCCAGTGCAGCCAAAAGTAAATTAAAATAAATAAATACTAAAAACAAAACAAACACCACCCTAAAACCTTAAACAAAGCAAAACAAAAACAGGGTCTCCAGGTGAGTCAAGAGTTCCTTATTCCTCGCCCTGAAGGATGATATCAGCATAAGGACAGCCTTGCTGCACCAGTGGGGCAAGGCTCTGCAACCGTGAAATTCTGCCTTTGGTTTCTCCAAGAAAACAATCCTTTAAAAAGAATCTTGTCTATTAATGTGATTATTAATCTGGAAAAAACCCCACTTCTCAATAAAATGAATCTATGACAAGACAGATGTAATAAACCTGGTTAGGATTTATGATGTGCCCAGGCAGCGTTTTGCAAAAGATAATGTTCCTCTGTAATGTTGATTTGCCGGATGAGAACCATGTAATTTATTCTGTCAATGTACATAAGAAATGTTATCTGTGTGCAGAATGACTGATGGCCTCATGAAAGCTGGCAGGGAAACAAATAAAACAATTTGGGCCTTAAAAATATAATCACCTAGTGATCATGTCCTGACGCTCGTGACAGGAAGAGCAGGATTGGGAGCTGCAGCTGCCGTGGATTCACCTTCCGGAGTTGGGGCCACTTCCCTTTGAGCTTGGCACCAGAGGGCAGCAGGGAGCCCTGAGGAGCTCTCTTGGCAGCCCAGGTTCCTCCCTCTGGGCCTTTGCCCAGATTGTTCCCGCTTTCCAGCTGTTCATCCACGTGTCCTTCAAGGCCTGGCTTAGAGGGTCTCTCCTCTATGGTGAGCTCCAGTGCCTGGGGCTCTGCTAACACACACGCTGGCAACAACAGGGATTTTCCTTTCACGAAACTCTTGAAGTCACCCTCTGGGCCTCTTTTAGGCCACTCAGCATTTGCTCCCTTGTAATTCAGTGATTGATGTCATCTTCTCTTTGAGACTGAAGCCTGTCTTGATTTAGCATCCTCATTGGCAGGATCATTTTGAAAGTGCCACGAGAGTTTGCTGAGTAAATTAATATTCAGAGGTAGAGCTTTCATATGTTGAATGGTTTGAGTGTGTCAGGGACTTTACAACATGGTTACACGATGGAACCAGCCTAAGGGGTGGGAGCCATCATGGTATGCAGTGGGAACTGGGGCTCAGAGGACTTCTGACGTGTCCAAGGTCATATACATCTAGCAGAGGATCCAGGTTCCAAACCCAGACTGCAGCGTCTACTGTGGTTGGATATGAACTCCTATACCATTGACCTCTGTACTGACCACCCCCTTCTTGAGACTCTTCCCTCCTTTGGTTTCCATACACTGTATTGCCTGGTTTTCCTGCCACTGTTCTGACCACACTCTAGGGGATAGCTTCTTTGCAGCTCCCTGGAGCACTGGTTGAAAAGTCCATGGGTGGGGCCAGCAAAGGTTATGGAAAAGGAACAACAGGGACGTGTCTGAGCCAAGGCCACAGGGAGGCCTAGGCCAGGAGGACACAAGGCTCTGACCTGGACAACATGCAGCTTTGAGGAGAGGCTAGAGGGTAGGGCCAGGGACTGGGCAAGGCCTCTCATTAGGTCAGGGCCAGGCGGGAAGTACCTGGGCATACAGGGCCAGTCCTGAGGAGGATGCAATGTCAGCTGTGGGGCAAGGAAGCGTACATCCCAGGCCTAAAGGTCTTGAAGTGGAGCTTGGATCTGGAGGGCAGTTTCGACAGGCAGGCTCAATGGCACCAAGGCTGGGCCATTAGCCATTGAGTCTGGGGAATGTGATTGGATCATTTGGGGCAACGTGAGAAACAGTATTTATCCAGCTGAAGAAATTCTAATGAATGGATTACTCATGGAGGTATGGGCAGAATGAAAGGAATCAACAAGGGGCCACCCAGAGAGACACACAGCAGAGAGTTTGTACTACCCTTACAGTCAAAGAGACAAAAGAAGCAGGCTTCTCTGCTGGCTCAGAAGGTAAAGAATCTACCTGCAAGGCAGGAAATTCGGGTTCAATCCCTGGGTCAGGAAGATCCCCTGGAGAAGGGAAAGGCTACCCACTCCAGTATCCTTGTCTGGAGAGTTCCATGGACAGAGTAGCCTGGTGGGCTACAGTCCATGGGGTCGCAAAGAGGTGGACATGACTGAGCAACTAACATACACACAAGGGTACTGGGGTCCAGAGAGAGTTGGAGCTGCTGGTGGTGGGTCATAGCTGTTGAGAGCTGTTAGCCACAGAGGGATGTAGCTACTGCCAGAGACGTGGCACCAAAGCAGGAATGAGTGGAGAAGAAATGACTCAACCTCTCTCCTCCTAGCCCTCAGTGACTCCCACTGCTTGAATTCGGCATCAAGGTCAGATTCCTAGGTCATGGAGCAGGTTAGGAAAGCAGGTAGAGTTGATCTGGCCAGCAGAGTGACTCACTGTTGACTCTCCCCAGCTGGGTACTGAGGGTGTATCTAGAGCTTATGGTGCAAAACTGACTCATGTGCTGGCTGGTCTACAGGTGGAACCATGAGAAGATATAGGGGATCTAGGGAGGCATAGGAAGGAAGGGAGAGGAGGAAGACTGGCAGTCCCCCAGGGAGATGGAGGTCTCCCTACTTGGCCCCTTTGTCTTTGTCTTGCTTGAATTTCAAGTAAGGCTTGAGCATGGAGTTTGGGCTCAGATGAGGCTGAGACCATGACTCTAGACTCAGTTTTACTAAGGATAGAATGGGGGCATTAGATCAAAGCAGCAATTCTCAAATGGTGTTCCAAGGAACTCCAGAGCTTAGTGGAGATGTCTCAGGGATCAATGAATATGTGAAGGGGAAGGCCAAGAGAGTTGGCTAAAAGAACCCCTCACCAATGCTAATCCTGCTAATTGACTAAAACAGAAAACCTTTCTTGCATTTGACTTTAGTAGAGCAGCTTAGATGAGCTGGACTTGAAGCATTTCATCCTGGATCTGGCTAATGCCTGGGAAAGAGGTGAGGTAATTATAAAAGCTTTTGGTAAGCCCAGAATGTGGTCGATGATGTAAGGGGCAAAATATTGGAAGGCAGTAAAGGTGAGCCCCAGGCATGCCCTAGAAGATGCTATAAACCAAATTGGAGAGCCAGCAGGGAGGGAGAGGGTAGTCAAGGGTCATTTTGAAAAGTGAAAATGAAAGTTGCTCAGTCATGTCCAACTCTTTGCAACCCCATAGACTATACAGTCCATGGAATTCTCCAGGCCAGAATGCTGGAGTGGGTAGCCTTTTCCTTCTCCAGGGGATCTTCCCGACCCAGGGATCAAGCCCAGGTCTCCCGCATTGCAGGTGGATTCTTTATCAGTTGAGCCACAGTCATTCTATGGGGAGAGAGTATAGAAACGTCTCCAATGAAGTGTGTTGCTCTGAGAATCTCCTGGCTGAACCCTAAGTTTGCTTGTCATATCTGGTTGTTTTTTCAGGTACAGATATAAATGTCTCCAAGGTGGGTGGAGAGTGACAGTTCTAACTAGACTCTTTGATGCACAGAGATGCTGACTCTCAGGGAGGCCACCTGACAGTCAGCAGAGGTTCCCAGGCCTGCCTAGTGCTCTCCCTGGTCCTGAATAAGGCCCTGTTCAGATTTTCCCCGGTGGCTTAAATCTCCTGCTTTCCGTGTTTGAGTCCTGAGCAGCCTAACTCAGCAACTGTGGCTTTTGCCAACCTGGTTCTGACTTCCTGAGTTTTCTCTTTTTGTCTGTTCTGTAAATGTCCCTGTGTCAGTGTCCCACAGGGCTGACGTCTTCCCTGGGGTTCTGCACTGAGCAACACTCACCCGGTTTAAGAGACCCCACCTTGGACTTTAGGTCTCAAGCCTCCTCTCCACCTCCCCCTGCAAGTCTTCCCTACTCATCCTGCCAAGACCCATACAGTTCTAAGCACAAGCTCCCAGTCACAACCACAAGGGATCTGCTTTTTGCTGCAATGTGCACGGAAAGAACAAATTGAAGAAGTGTTAAACAACTTTGCACGTACAAGTTAGTTTAATTTGTTTGTGGCTTACAACGATAACAGGAGCTAACACTTCTGGATCAGTTACAATGTGCCAAATACTATGCAAGGTTCTTCACGCACCCCATTTCAGCCCTCTGAGGTTGTGCTTTTACTATCCTCCATTACACAAATGAAGAAACTGAGGCTCAGAAAGGAAGTGCCTTGCCCAAGATCACACAGCTAAGAAGTGATGGAGCCTGGGAGTTCCTATTAGAATCTGTGCTGAACAACTCTGCTAGTTATTGTTTGGGTTTGGAAAGAGAAATGAACAAACCCTTCAAACCTTCCAAAGGGCCCTTTTCAGCCACAAATTGAGCAAATGATACAAAACTGCGACAAGCAACGCAGAAAGACTGATCAATAAAGCACCATCTCCAAGAAGCAGAGCAATTAGGTGAGGAAATGGAATAGCTTTCCTGTCGGTAAAATAATGGGCTCATATTAATTTTAAGATATTTTCACTTCATTGTCTAGAAGAAATTCACTTTGATTCCTTCTACTTGGATCACTCCTCCTTGTCCCCTTGCACGGCTGACCTTTCCTCATCCTTCAGGTCTCAGTTTGAATGTCCCTCCTCAAAGGAGCCTTCTATGATTCTCCAAACGTAAAGTAGGTCAACCCCAAGTTCAGTGCTGGCCCTCTGCTCCATCATAGCAATTCTTTGCATTGTCATCATGTACAGTTATGTGTATATTTGTGTGTGTGAAATTGTTCCATCTCCTCTAACAGACTGTAACTTGGTAAGGCTATGGACTATACGTGGTACATTCACCCTGTGGACCCTGCACCCAGCAACATGTCATTTATGCAGCAGGTACCTAGCTAGCATTTGTTCAAAAGATAGATGAATAAGTGTGGAATATTCTTATTTACAAGAGTTCAGAAATCTATTTTTATGTTCTCTGATTGTATTTAGTAACAAATCACTTAAGAGCAGTTTGATATCCATTGCAATATGTAAACTGGGAAATCATGTAAATACAGTTATCACTTTCTGGTTATCAATGAGGCCCTTGTGTTCTTGGGAGGGGGAGAAACAGAATTAGAGAAAGAGCAATGCACAGGGAGCTGGGTGGTCTGGGTATGAGCCTTGGCTTTGCTGTTACTAGCTGTGTGACCTTGGGCATGACCTTTTCCCTTTCTGGTCCTGAGCTTCCTCAGCTGTAAAATGAGCTTGGACTGGCAACTCTCTAAGGATTCTTTCAGCTGGAAAAGTTTAAACTCTGAAAATTACATAAATTGAACTTGTGTATGGCTGAAATGATTGGATTGGGGGCATCAAAGCATGTTTTAGGCAATGCTAGAGCTGAAATGGCATTTTATTGGGGTCCAGTCTCAACCTAAAGTCGGGTGACTTCTTGTGCAGTCACTCTCTGCGTGGTGGGGGGAGCCATGGAGGAGAGCAGAGCTAACCCCTTTCCTTTCTGATGGGGCTCATCCTTAGTCTGCCCCATCCCCAGAAGTCCTGCAAAGTCTGGGAAGAAAGAAGCTGCAAAAAAAAGAATATAATTTCCCCCTTTTAGTCCTCCACTGCCATTTTCTCATCCTCAGACCACAGAGCATCCAACTGCTACTCAGCGGCACGGCTAGAACAAGAGTCAGAGAAGACATGACTGAGTTTCCAGGCTCTGTGGCCCGAGGAGCCTGGAGGTGCCTGTGGGTCACAGGGTCTGCCTGGACCAGTGCCGCGGTGCCTATTAATCGGTACTTAAGTGGATTCATCAGTGTGGAGCGGCGGCCGCGGCTGCTGAGCTCAGCCCGGGCCCAAAGAGCCAGGAGCTGGGTTAATAACACCTTATTTAGCAGAAAATTCCACTCCACTGGAGCATGTTTCAGAGGAGTTTGATTTGAATGAGGATTGATGTCAATCCTGCAAGGCAAAGGCGCCCGAAGCTGCTGCCGCAGCCACCGCCTGTAAAACAAGCCTTTTGTGGTGACCGAGGGGTGCATCAGAACACTGCAGCGATCCACGCTCCTCCATCCCGCCCAGGCCAGGCAGCCACAGGCTCGCCCATCCCTGGTGGGCCGGATGGACAGTCCTTAGAGGGCCACTCAGCGGAAACCCTGTTGCACTGGGGATTCCTGAGCTTTGGAACCAATATACTGGGTTCAAATTTGGAACTGCCAGTTCTTAGCCAGGTGATTTTGGGCAACTTGTATAACCTCCCATAGTCTTGGTAGGCTCATGCCTACCACAGAGATGTTGATGCCCGCCTTGAAGAGTTGATGTGAGGATTCAGGAGCGAGGGTACTGTGGGTCAGAGAACTAATACATTTCCTGCCAAGGAGGCAGCCTAAGCCCGCCTCATCTGACTCCTGCCCCAGGCTGAGGGGGGGATGTCAGGGGTGGGAGGACGAGTATGGTTGGGTCCAGTAGGGAGTTTGGGAGGGGCTCTTACGGTTTCACCGTGACTCGCCTCCCAGGCTTTTGCTCCAGCCCCTGGTGAAGAATCAGACCTTGTCTGCCCTCAGCGCCAAAACGTAGGGCTGGCGGGGCCTGGTGGCTCCAGGTCCAAGGCTATCCCTGGGATCCTGGTTAGAGACAGTACGATTGGGTGGCTGGTTTCTGTCAATCTGTCTGATGAAGGATGATAAGAAATAAAATATATTTTTTTCTTCCAGTTTTAAAATCCTCTGCTCAGGGTGCTCAGGGCTGGTGCATTGGGATGACCCAGAGGGATGGGATAGGGAGGGAAGTGGGAAGGGGGTTCAGGATGGGAAACACGTGTACACCCATGGCTGATTCATGTCACTGTATGGCAGAACCCACTACAATACTGTGAAGTAATTAGCCTCCAATTAAAATAAATAGAAATAAAATAAAACCCTCTGCTATTGTGGTGACTCTCAACTTGCACACTTGCATATTCCATGTGCTGTTAAAGAAAGGCCTAGAGGGTGAGTCCGGAGGCCTGTGTCCTAACCTCTCCCGAGGCCTTGGACCCTCCCCTCTCATTGGCCTTCAGGACCCCACCAAAGATGGAAAGCTATGATCTCTAACAGCTGCAACATTTCCAGATTTTGAATCTGAGCAGGGCAGACATTCTGCATCACTGTCTTCACAGGCCTGGCCAGAGCCACCATCCCTTCTTCAAGGCAAGAATCAAGATTCAAGGCCACATGATTTGCAGCTGCAGAGGGCCCTGAGAATGGGCTTCATTGTGTCTCTACTGAAGGACTTGGTGAGAGCCTCTGAATGGGGCCTAGAGCAGTTTTCATGTTTATTTTTAAATCTCTTTGGGCTTGCTGTTCTTGGCGGTGCTGGTTTTAATTCTTCTCCTTCTTTGGCTCTTTCATACAGAAGCTGGATGACAAGGCATGGCACGATTGTGTTTGCCCAAGTGCAGATAAGATCAGTCTTGGCAGATCTGCTGAGCCCCAGCTTCTAAAGAGAAATGGAACATAATAAGCAGGTACAGGGGGGAGTAAACAGGGAGGATTAAATCTGAACAAAGGCAGGAACATCTGGGACATACAAAAGCTTATTCGGAGAATTGCCTGGGAGAGAAAGAAATGAAGAAGAAAGCAGCCCACTTCACTCTTACCTGACTCTCCTACTGGTCTTCAGGAGCACAATGCACCCAGGGCGGGGGCCTCTTGAGAAAAATCTGTGCTCTAGGAGGATCCCAGATGGCAAAACTCTGGTCAGCCCCCACGTGTTGCTGCAGCAGAGGCCAAAGAACATGCAGGCCCCCAGCCCCTTATGTCAGCCTCATTGTCTCCTCCCAAGAGTTACTTCACTCTCCACTGGGGATTTCTGGACTCTCTTCTCTCAGAAAGCCTTTCTGGGCTGCCCAGAGATAAGCAACACTCTTCATTGCATTGCATCTGGGATGATTCCCTCTGGGTCTGCTTGTCTGATACAGTGTGAGTCTCATTTCAGCTCCTGATTGACTGATTAGACCAAGGGAAAGAAAAGAGTATTTTACATGAGTCCCTTGGACTGATCTACTTCTCTGCAGCCACACTTGCCCTGCTGCCCTGGGAATGGCAACCATCACTTGTCCTCAGTTAGATTCGCTTAACCAGCCCCTTGCTGCCTGTCCCATCCCTCCAATTAATTCTCAGTGCTGAAGTCAGATAGATTTTAACAAAATGAAGATCCGACCATGTGAGGCCCCCAGTTAAAACTCTTGATGAGAGAAAAGCAGGCTCAGAATGGCAGAACAAGTAGCTCCTTGAACATGCTCCTCCATAAAAACAATACGAACACATGGAAAAATGCTCAAAATTAACATTTTCAGAACTCTGGAAGTTAATCAAGGACTTGCAACAATCCAGAGTGTTTATTCAAGAAAAATGATATTAATATAATCTCAACAAGAACAATGGGCTCTGCAGCATTTTAACTCGTCCTATTTCCACGCCTCTTTCCCCAACTCTGCAGTAGCCTTGAAAACTAGCAGCATCAGAACCACAGTAGCTGTGAAAGATAGCAGCTAGGAGTCACTGGATGGGGAAACAGAAATTTGGAGATCCCCAAAACCTCCGTCCTCAGAGAACTGTCACGATTTGACTTGTACAGCAGTTCCCTGGAAAAGCCTTATTCACAGGACTTGCCTTTATTTGATCTGACTCAGAGCTTTTTCACTGAGACCCTTTATCCATAGAACACTTGTCAAAAATAATAATAGGCAATTGTTTAACATCACACTTACCTGAGGTGGTGATGCCTGCTGGGCAAACAAGAACCTGGCCCAAACCTTAAATCCCGTGAATGAGATGTCCATAGGGAGCTTTGAAAAGCTCTGACAAATGCCTGAGGATTTAGAAGGCTACACACACCTGTGCAGGGCTGTGTGTATCCCCAGGAATGAGTGAAAAAAAAAAATCCCAGTCTCTTGCTTCTAGCAAATCTTGGGATTCTGAACAAACAGGAATGAAGCATTCAGGCAGAGTCATCAATTGCCAGAGCCTTGAAGGTGTGCGCCAATACATGCATAGGTCCCCTCAGAAAAAGATGGGAGAAATTTTATTTGGTGAAAGCATTTAGGAAATCTCTGGCCATTAGATAATCAATAAACTAACTGAACAGAGACCTCAGTGGCTGCATATGACAAAGAAGGTAGACTACAGAATTGGGTCAGAAAAGGCACCAAGCAAATACTAGCAGCAACCTCACGCCAAGCAACAGCGGAAGCCCAGGGATGCGAGAGCATCTGATCCCCAGAGTTGCCATCATGTTATTAAAAATGCTGAGTTTGCAGCAACAACAAAAATAGGAGACATGAAAAGAAACAGGAAAGTGTGGTCCATACACAGGAAAAAAAGTCAAGAGAAATTCTTCCTGAGGAAGTCCAGATGTTGGATTTACCAGACAAAGTTTGTTAATCACCTTGTATTATAAAATGTTTAAAGAAACTAAAGGAAAGCACAAAGAATTAAATGAGAACTGGAGAACAATGTGCCACCAAATAGAGAAGATCAATAAACAGATAGAAATTATTTTAAAAGACGCAGATGAAATTTTGGAGTTGAAAAGTAAAGTGTCTGAAATGAAAAATTCACTAGACAATCTCAGCAGTGTATTTGAACTGATAGGAAAAAAGATAAGGAAACTTGACGATAAGTCAACTTAGATTATCTTGTCTGAGAAACAGAAAAAGGAAAAAATGAACACAGCTCCAGAGACCACTGGACACCATTGTTGTTGTCGTTTAGTCATTAAATCGTGTCCGACTCTCTGTGACCCCATGGACTGCAGCACGCCAGGCCTCTCTGTCTCTCACCATCTCCTGGACTTTGCCCCAGTTCGTGTCCATTGAACTGGTTAAGCATGCCTATATATGTGCATAATGAGAGTGCCAGAAGGTGAAAAGAAAGAGAAAGGGGAAAAAAGAATGTTTAAATAAATTATGTCTTTCCAAGAAATAAAAGGGGGAGAAATACTTTCCAACTCATTCTGTAAGGCCAGTATTATCCTAACACCAAAGACAGACAAAAACATTACAAGAAAACTACAGACCAAAATCCCTTGTAAACAGACACAACATCATCAACAAAATACCAACAAGATGAATCAAGAAATAAATAAAAGTGATTATACATCATGAATGAGAGGATTATCCAGGAATGCAAAGTTGTTTTAATATCTGAAAATGAATCAATAAAGTACACCATATTAGTAGAATTTTTTAAAAACCTAGCGATCACCTCAACAGATTCAGAAAAAGTATTTGACGACACATGGTTTCCTTTCAGATAAAAACACTCAGTAAAAAAGGAGTAGAAGTGATGTGTAAAGTGTAAAGTGACCTCCTTTACAAGTGATGAAAGACTGATAACGTAATGATGAAAGACTGATAACTTTCCCTCTAAGACTAGGAATAAGACAAGGATGTCCACTCTCACTAATTCTATTTAACATTGTAGTGGAGGTTTTAGCTAGGACAAATAGGCCAATAAAAGGAAGAGAAATGCATTCTGATCGGAAAGAAAGAAGTAAAACTGTCTCTCTTTGCAGATGATAGTGAATATAGAAAATCTAAGAAATGCACACACACAAACTCTTAGAATGCTTCTTGCATGATTGCAGAACATAAGATCAATGAACAAAAATCATTTAGATTTCTATACCCTATCAACAATCCAAAAATGAAACTAATAAAATTTCCAGTAACATAAACATAAAATAATAATAACATAAAATAATAAAATACTTAGGAATTAGTTTAAAGTGTAAGACTTGTACATCAAAAACTACAGTTGAAAACTGTTACTCAATAACAAAAAGCAAACAGCTCTATTCAAAAGTGAGCAGAAGACCTGATAGACATATTTTCCAAAGAATACACACAGATGGCCAATAGGCACATGGAAAGATGCTCATCATTGCTAAATTATTAGAGAAGTGCACATCGAAACTACAATGAGGCACCACCTTACACCAGTCAGAATGGCCATCATTAAAAAGTCTACAATTAATAAACGCTGGAGAGGATGTGGAGGAAAGAGAACCTTTGTCTGCTTCTGGTTGAAATGTGGGCTGGTGCAGCCACTGTGGCTCATAAAGCTGAAAACAGAATTGCCGTATGATCCAGCAATCCCACTCCTGGGCATATATCCAGACAACACTGTAATTCAAAAAGATACATTCATCCCTTTGTTCATAGCAGCACTGTGCAAAATAGCCAAGATATGGAAACAACCTAATGTCCATTGACAGATGAACGGTTAAAGCAGATGTGGTGCATATACATACTGGAATGCTACTCGGCCATAAAAATGAAACACTGTCATTTGCTGCGATATGGATGGATCTAGAGATTATCATAGTAAGGGACATAAGTTAGAAGCAGAAAGACAGACACCATATACTCTCACTTATATGTGGAATCTAAAATGTGACACCAGTGAACCAGTGCCGTTGCTCAACTGTGTCCGACTCTTTGAGATCCCACAGACTGTAGCCTACCAGGCTCCTCCATCCATGGAATTTTCCAGGCAAGAGTACTGGAGTGGGTTGCCATTGCCTTCTCCAGGGGATCTTTATGACCCGGGGATCGAACTCAGGTCTCCCACATTGCAGGCAGACACTTAACCGTCTGAGCCACAAAGGAAGCCCCCCAAATATGACTCCAATGAACCTATCTATGAAACAGAAACAAAATCACAGACATAGGGAATGGACCAGTGGAAGCCAAAGGAGAGGGGGG
>SJYC01060953.1:0-25317 GCA_006408675.1 Madoqua kirkii | reverse complement strand
GTGTGTGTGTGTATGTGTGCATGATGGAAACAAATTTTCCGAAGCACAGAAGCTAGCAGCCTTAGAACTGTGGGTAATAGAGTTAAAACACTTTTGTTTCCAGCCCTGGGCATCCTCTAGGGGCTGAGCTCAGCTGTGTGGCTACCCTGAGACCGAGAGCCTGCTCTTACAGGAAGAGCAGCTGGGGCTCCCAGAACCCGAGGCCTCATAAAATGCATCTCTCATCGTGCTTTCCCGTCTTTGGCCTGTTACTACCTCTTTTCTTGACTTGCTATTCTGAGAACTTTCTCTCAGTCTGTGATGGGAGATTCCTGAAGGACAGGGTCTGTCTAGGGACCTTTGCCCGGTCCATGTATGGTGAATATTTTGTCCAGTGGTCTCCGACTCTAGACAGAGATGATGGGGCCATCCCAGTCTCAGTGCCCCAGGGCAGCCGGTCCAGCATCAGCTTAATTTGGTCCTTGCCACATCCTCAAAACCTGATTCAAGGGACTTCCTTTGTGGTCCAGTGGTTAAGAATCTGCCTTCCAAAGCAGGGGATGTGGGTTTGATCCCTGGTCCGAAACTAAAATCTGACATGCCCTGGGGCAACTAGGCCCATATCCTGCAACTAGAGAAGTCCCTGTGTGCAGGAGTGAAGACCCAGTGCAGCCAAAATAAATTAAAAAAACAAAACAAAACTGATTCAGATTCCTCCTGCTCCAAGTCCTCCTTGCTCACTCAGCTCAGTGTCATCCCCCCAGAGCCAATCTGCTTCTACCCCTGCCATCCATGGCTCCCATCATCTGGACCACTTATTCAACAATTAATCACATTGTTTTGTTTAGAATTATTCAGCTATCTCTTCCTTTAAAATGATCGGATTTGTTACATGATTCTGTTTGGTTTCCCTGAGTAGACGGTGAGCTCTTGGAGGAAAGAGATGATGATTTATACTCCTAATTTCCTGCCCTTATTTTTCTTAATAGAATTAACTGAGCGGTTTCCTTGCAGGAGATGTTGAAAAATATTTGGTGTGAAAAAAAAAAAATAGGAAGTAGAAAACTTTCTAAACTGTTTGCTTAGGTTCTCTCTACTTATTTCATTATTGACTGTTTTTAAGTACACAGAAGCCTGCTATTTACATATTTAGGCCAGTGTCTGCATGTATACCCATGGGGACAGCCCATTCTCCCACGAAGTCACAAGTCACCAGTTCAGCAATATGGCTGAAGAGGATTTTCTGCTCTCCTCCACTCCTCCTGGGGGAAGCACTCTTTGGAGCAAGCCAGGGTACTGGCCTGTCTTATGCAGCACATTCCAAAGATAGCGTGGTCTAAGGCACGAGAGCAGGGGCTCCAGAATCAGGCCCTCTAGGTGTCATTCTCAGATCTTCCATCGTTAGTGATTACACTTTAAGCAAATTATTTACTCTCTCTGTGCCTTGGTTTCTCCATGTGATGAGGATAGTCTTAATATCTACCTTATAGGACTGTATATTGTCACCTTACTTATTTAACTTATATGCAGAGTACATCATGCAAAATGCTGGGCTGGATGAAGCAGAAGCTGGAATCAAGATTGCCAGGAGAAATATCAATAACTTCAGATATGCAGACAACACCACCCTTATGGAAGAAAGCAAGAGGAACTAGAGACAGCCTCTTGATGAAGGTGAAAGAGTAGGGTGAAAAAACTTACCTAAAACTCAACATTCAGAAAACTAATAGCATCTGGTTCCATCACTTCATGGCAAATCAATGGGGAAACAATGGAAACAGTGACAGATTTTATTTTCTTGTGTTCCCAAATCACTGCAAATGGTGACTGCAGCCATGAAATTAAAAGACACTTGCTTCTTGGAAGTAAAGCTATGACAAACCTAGACAGCATATTAAAAAGCAGAGACATTATTTTGACAACAGAGCTCTGTCTAAGTCAAAGCTATGATTTTTCCAGTAGTCATGTATGGATGTGAGTTGGACCATAAAGAAGGCTGAGTGCTAAAGAACTGATTCTTTTGAACTCTCAAAATTCTTGAGAGTCTCTTGGACAGCAAGAAGGAGATCCAACTAGTCCATCCTAAAGTAAATCAGTCCTGAATAGTCATTGGAAGGATTGATGCTGAAGCTGAAGCTCCAATGCCTTGGCCACCTGATGTGAAGAACTGACTCATTTGAAAAGACCCTGATGCTGGGAAAGATTAAGGGCAGGAAAAGGGGATGACAGAGGATGAGATGGTTGGATGGCATCACTGACTTGATGGACATGAGTTTGAGCAAGCTCTGGGAGACGGTGAAGGACAGGGAAGCCTGGCATGCTGCAGTCATGGGGTTGCAAAGAGTCGGACAGGACTGAGCAACTGAACAATAACAACAAGGACTGTCTGAAGATTGCATTAGCTCTGACATGTGGAGTGCTCAGAGGCACTGTTAAAAGTACTGCCATGATCATTATTTAAAGGTGATGCTGTTGATAATCCAGAGCGGGTGTCAAATGGAAAGATCATATAACAAATCCAAATGGTTTACTAAAGTCTCTGGTGTGCACACATACCTCTGGAAACCTCCAAATGAAGACAGGAGCTGAAGCTCGGTGAGAGGGGCCATGGAGAAAAGTGCACTTTCCTGGCACTTAGAGATTCTGTTCTGAATGACTTTCCAGCACTGAAGGCCTGGTCCCTCACACTGGGTACCAGACAGATTCACATTCATCCTAAAGCAAGTGTTGTTTTTTTTTTTTGCTCCCAACTGACATTGGAGATCCCAGAAAAGCAGCTGTTTTTCCTTTGGGCAGTTCTTTGGTCTCTTATCCATCTTTCTGTGGCTCTTTCCTATGAATTCCATTGACCTCCTTCCTCCCACCTTTTTTGATTTTTGCCAGAAGAGAACTCACTTCTGATTTCATGTCCATGGCAGCCATCACTGATAATACGGCCCTCCATTTCTCCTGAGACAATACTTCCTAGCTTCACTGCAATTGCATGGAGACGTGGAGCTGGTTTTGAGCAATGGAATGGGTGACAAAACGCATAAGAGTGTGTTTGCGATCTCTCCGTGTGCCTTTCTCATGTTTGCCTCAGTGACCAAGACCAGGCTACAGAGGGTGGCACCTTAGTCAGCCTGGATCCTTAAGCGACTGTGACAAGCAGAGACCCCAGGCCAACCCACAGCGAGCCTGGAGTGTGAGCAAGTGATAAGGCGTGGCTCATGGAGCCCCGAGGCTTGGAGCTTAAGTGGGGACTGCAGTGTAGCCTAGGCTATTCTGACGGCTCCAGATGCTCGCATGACTCCTCCAGGGATTCTCAGATAAGAGCCTCCTCCCTGACCCTGGTCTTGGTCCCTCTCTAGGGTACCAGCAGCGTATTGTCTGTGACAGCATCTAAAGCTAAGACACTCTGCTGGCTATTTCATACGTTTTGAACTTGGAATTGTATTTGCTCTGTCCCTACCTAGCTCCCCTACAATGCATTCTCCACCCAGCAGCCAAATAATCTTTTGAAAAAACACAATATCAAGTCAGGTCATGTCACCCTCTTGCTCAAAGCCAGTCCATACAGCCTCCCTCCCAAAACGTCATGCTCAGAATCAATGCAGAGTCCTTGCTTGGAGATCCTGCCTACTTCCTTGACCTTGTCTTCTACCGTCCTCCAGCCACGTTTGTTCCCATTTTAGCATCTTCTCACCTGCTTGTTCCCTCTGCGTGACTTGTTCTTTCCTCTTCTTATTAACCAGGTTTCAGCTTAAATGTCATCTCAGAGGGGTTTTCTCTGACTATCACTACTAAAGTGCCTTTTACCTATACCCTTGCAGCTCTGTTCTGCCACTCTGATTAATGCCCTTCAAGCACTGATCACCATCTGAAAGCATCTTCCTTAATTATTTATTTACCTATCTCTTCTCTTCCCTCCTCACTAGAATAGAAGCTCAAAGAGCTTTTTTGGACCTTTTCTGTCTTGTTCACTATCATATCCCCCGTGGTTAGCACAGTGCCTGATACATCAGGGAGTCTCCATAAGTATTTCCTCAAGGAACAGATGAATCAATGAACAGCTCATCATCCATATTACTGCTCACATACCACCCCCTCCTCTGTGAAGCTAGTTGCCTTTGAATTTGACCTCTTTGGTGAAATAGCTAGTTTCTTCCTTAGCCTTTCTGATCTGACGTTCCTTCAGAAGAGTTCAAGGTGACACTACTTTCTATGAGCTGAAGAAAGCGTCAACACATGGGTGAAAACCCACTCCAGTGTTCTTGCCTGTAGAATCCCAGGGACAGAGGAGCCTGGTGGGCTGCTGTCTCCTGGGTCGCACAGAGTTGGACACGACTGAAGTGACTCAGCAGCAGCAGCAGCAGGAGTGGAAAAGCCCTCCCTTTTCTAGAGAGTAAAGCCCCTCCTTTATATGTGGCAGTCTCCTCTGGTTATTCCACCCTGGGACTTGGGGTTAGTCTGTTACTATGGTATACCCAGGCTGTCCTGATGGATAGAAGGACTTTTGGGAGATTCCCCTCTCCCTAGATCAGGTTCTGCCCTCTGTGCCATCAGGTCATGGAAGGATAAACAACTCAAAACCTAAATTATAGAATGTTAATGTCAGCGGGGAACTGAATGACTAGCAAGTTTTCCTTTTGCAGATGAGGAAACTGAGGCCACAAAAAAGGAGGGAAACTGCTCAAGGCCTTTGGCTTATTGGTTGCATGTCTAGGAATTCCCATCCCAATGACTCTTGCTGGGGAACAGAGCCCAGCCCCCATTCAAGAACATGCAAACGCCATGCACTCCCTTTCTCAGGCTCCCTTGCAGCTCAGATGCGGACACATGACTCTAGCTCTGCCCATCAGGCCACCAGCCTCAGTCAGGAGTCAATAACATAAAGAGTGGTGGGAGTGGCTCAGCAAGTTCAAGTTCCAGAGCATCTGGAGCACAGTTCTTGCTGGAGGGGCCAAGGGTCCGTGGTTGGGCATGATGATGTCTCAGCTGAGGGGGTTTGCTCTCACAGAGGGTGACAGTGGTGTCTTCATCAAACAAGTCCTGCCTGTGGCTGGCCATTGTTCTACTGTATGATCCTGAGCCCTGTTCCCCAAAATATGCTGGGATTCTGTGATTCCCAACAGCCCCATATAATAAATCTCTTTTCTCCTTAAATAAAGCCTGGATGTTTTTGTTGCCCACAACAGAAAATTCACTTATGCTTGTGGCTCACCTGGTAAAGAATCTGCCTGCAATGCAAGAGACCTGGGTTTGATCCCTGGGTTGAGAAGAGGCCCTGGAGAAGGGAAAGGCTACCTACTCCAGTATTCTGGCCTGGAGAATTCCATGGAGTGTATAGTCCATGGGGTCACAAAGAGTCTAACACGACTGAGCAGATTTTACTCTCACCTGTGTGGTCTATGCTTTTAGACACCTGCTGTGTGTCAGGCACTGTACTAGGCACCAGGGAAACAATGGTAAGCAAGACAGATGAAGTGGCCCTCTGGAAGCTTCTATAGCAGATGGTTAGACAAGTGGAAGAGAAAACACATTAAATTGCCGTACATACTCCACTGGAGGACATCCATAGTGACATGGGGAGTGTTAGCAACTTGACCCCATCTAGCAATGATCATCATAGAGTACTTCCTAGAGGGGGTGATATTTAAGTGGAAGGAGGAGTAAGCATTTTCCAGTCAAAAAAAAGGAGGACAAAAAGTTCTAGAGACATCTATGAGGGTCAGAGGTCGGAGAGCATGGCCTTCTGAGGTACAGTGAGGCGTCCATGGGAAGAGTGATGCACGAGAAACGGTTGGGCCCTGGGAGTGCGGGACCTTGCCCCCCACTTCAAGGAGTTTGGAAATCATCTTAACGGCAAAAAGAAAAAAAATGCCACTGAAGGTTTTAAAGCTGGCTGATGACCATGCTAGGACTCCAACCCAGCTATCCTTTCTCCCAGTCAGCACTTTTCCCCTGCACCAATTGCCTTCAATTTTTCAACAAAGATGGAATTTGGGTCCTGCGAGTCACAGCTGAAGCAATTCAACAGGAAGGTGGAAAGTCACACACGCTTCACAATGGTCTCAGAGGAAACGCGATTTCTTTGCCCATTTTTTTCCTGTGACTGCGGGACTGTTTGTGCCTTCCCAGTCCAAGGTGACACTGCCAGTGCTGAGAAAGCGTGGTGACATCGAGAGCAAGATTGAGGAGCACTCTGCTCTGAAGGATCGTCCAAGGAGAGTCAGTGAGCAGCTGTCCTCCGTGTCTGCTCAGAGCTGGGAGGGGGACACAGGCTGAGGGGACAGGACGGGGAGCCTCAGACTCTGCCTGGGGAGAGAGGCAAGGCAGCCCCAGTCTTGGGCCAGAGACTTGCCAGGGCCCCTTCCACAGAGTAAGTGCACACTAAGGGACGTGGGGGCCTGGGAAGGTGGGCTCTGGAGGGAGAGCAACCATCGAAGGCTCTGAGTCCCACACTGTGTAGCAAATTTGAGTTTAGTTCAGGGAATATAAGTGCAAAGCAAAGGCTTTGGAATCAGTCTGCACTATACTCAAATTCCAGCAAGTCACTGCTTGCTGTGTGACCTCAGGTAAGTTACTTAACCCCTCTGTTCCTTATTTTCCCCATCCATAAAATGAGTATAAATGATAATAGCATTCACTTCAAAGGCTTGTGCAGTTGGAATGAGATAACTCTGTAAAGCTCTTCAGTCTTGTGACCTTGGGAGTGGGGCCAGGCACTGAGAGTCTAGGGAGCCAGGAGAGTTTGGGTCAAGGCCATCAGCACCTTGGCTATGATCAAATCAACTTAATTGCAACTGGAAACTGACCTTAGGGGGATTCGGAAGCAGGTTCCTGCTCTGCCCCAAGAGAGGAGACAGGAAAGAGCTTGGTGGGTCCCAGAGCTTCAGCCAAGAAAGACAGAGTTTGGGACAGGCAAGCTTCTGGTCTAATCAGGGAAACTGAGGTACAGACTGAGCAAATACGGTGAGAGGTGAGCAAGGATTGCTCCACATGTGAGTGAGGAGCCCTTTAACCAGAGCCACTCATTCATGCAAAACTAATGAATCGAGCCCTAGTCACATGCCAGTGTCTGGGCTGGCACTGGAGAGATGGCAGTGAGCAAAAGAGATCATGCTGGCAGTCCTTGGGAGCTTCCACTCTAGCAGAGAAGAGTAAATTATAATTACAAGAAGGGACAGCTGTGCCAAGGGAAGTAGAAGATGCCAAGAACTATACAACAGAGGGACTCAGTGAGGGGTGGGGTGGCAGTCAGGGAGGTCTCCCGGGAGGAAGTGATTTTTTAAATTTTATTTTTAAAATTAATTTTATTGGAGTATAGTTGATTTACAATGTTGTGTTAATTTCTGCTATACAGCAAAGTGAATCAGTTATCCATATACATATATCCACTCTTTCTTAGATTCTTTTCTCATATAGGTCATTACAGTGTATCGAGTGGAGTTCCCTGTGCTTTATGGTAAACCCTCGTTATCTATTTTATATGTAGTAGTAGAGTGTTGAGTGGGAGAAGGAAATGGCAACCCACTCCAGTGTTCTTGCCTGGAGAATCCCAGGGACCGAGGAGCCTGGTGGGCTGCCGTCTACGGGGTCACAGAGTCGGACACGACTGAGGCGACTCAGCAGTAGCAGAGTGCTGAGTGTTAGTCATGCAGTCGTGTTCAACTCTTTGCCACCCCGTGGACTGTAGTCCGGCCAGGCTCCTCTGTCCATGGGATTCTCCAGGCAAGAATACTGGAGTGGGCTGCCATTCCCTTCTCCAGGGGATCTTCCCAGCCCAGAAATCGAACCCAGGTCTCCTGCACTGCACGCAGATTCTCTACCACCGGAGCACCCAGAGAAGCCCAATAGAATAGTATGTGTATGT
This sequence comes from Madoqua kirkii, assembly GCA_006408675.1. Classification (NCBI taxonomy): domain Eukaryota; kingdom Metazoa; phylum Chordata; class Mammalia; order Artiodactyla; family Bovidae; genus Madoqua; species Madoqua kirkii. The sequence continues at coordinate 17,483 of SJYC01060953.1, read as the reverse complement.
CAGTCCATCCTCCCAATTTATCCCTCCCTCCCCTTTCACCTTTGGAAACCCTAAATTTGTTTTCAACATCTGTGACTCAATTTCTGTTTTGTAAATAGGTTCATTTGTACCATTTTTTTTTTTAATCGCTGGGGAAGCCCTTTTTTTTTCTCTCTCTCTCTTTTAGATTCCACATATAAGCTATAGCATATGATATTTGTCTTTCTTCGGTGTAGGAAGTGATGTTTCAGTTGAGAGCTGAGGAAGTAGTGAGGGAGAGGAAAGCATTGCAGGCAGAGAGCTAGCATGGGAAAGACGGGCAGAGAAAACGTGCTTCTTTGAGAAAGGGACAGAAATCCAGCCTCTCAGAGTTAGAGATGAGGGAAAGAGAGCTTAAGGTGCCTGAACAAGTAGGCCAGCCAGGACTCTGGGAACCAGGTTGAAGAGTCTGGACTTTACCTGCAGACAGAGAGCAAGTTAAGAACTGATTCTATTTATTTATATTTTAAAGATGTTTGCTTATTGATGTGTGGCAGCGCTGGGTCTTGGTTGCCGCTGGGGCCTCTCCCCGGCCGCGGCGGCGCGCGGGATTTGTCTCTAGCGGCGGTGCGCGGGATTCCCACTGCGGCGGCTTCTTCCGTGGAGCGGTCTCTAGGGCGCAAGGGCTTCAGTAGCTGTGGTGTGTGCGCTTAGCTGCTCCGTGGCGTGTGGGATCTTCCCGGACGAGGGACTGAGCCTGTGTCTCCTGCATTGGCAGGTGGATTCTATATCACGGAACCACTAGGAAAACCCAAGAACTGATTTGAAACAGCAGGTGAGTGACACTAATGGGGATTCATTCTCCAGAGCTGGGCAGTGAACCACCAGCCCAGCTGTATGGCGTGGTCCAATGGGACAGAGCTTCTGAATGTCCTTCCTGCCTGGGTCATTATGTGCTCTGGGTGGGGTAGACCCTCTGGAAGAGAAGCTGACAGCCACACAAGATGAGAATGGTCTTCATGCGCCCTTCCGCCGGAGACCGTGCAAGTCCCTGGTTGGCAGTCGCTACAGGGCTGGGGGCGGGGCAGGAGAGGAGGTGGGGTGAGCGGTCAGCTTCCCCAGAGCCCCTCGTCCTTTGGCACCAATGGAAGTTACAATGACGCTCAAGGTGATTGACTTCTGGGATCAAGACATTTCTCAGTTTGAAACTCAGTTTAAGAAAAAAATCGATGTTTCACATTCAGTGGTGTTTGGTTAAAAAAAGAAAAATAACTGTAGCTTGAGCTTTAACGGCAGAAAAGACTGAGCCCCATCAATTACAGCGGGGAAAACAACAGTGTCTTGCGGCGGTTTTGTTCCTTGTACTCCAAAAATATTAAGTCATTTAGCCCTACAAACCGTCTGCTTGGTGAGTGGCAATGTCTTCATTTGAAAAGCGCTGGAGCCCTGAGGCTCTCCTAAACCAGGAATGCTGGGGAGCCCAGGCCCCATCACAGAGAAAACTCTGGGGTCTGGCCCTCTGTCTACCCTGAGATTCCCTCCCACAGAAGCTGGCTGCCTCATCCCACAAGGCTGGACCCACAAGCCCCACCCAGGCCACTGACCCCAAGCCCTGAGAAGCAGCCCTCTCGGTGCCTGTAGCATTCAGTGCCGACTTCAAGTTGAGCCACCTCGGAAGTGCAGGCACCTCCATCCCTCCAAGCTGAATTCAAGTTCAAGGACAGCTTATGACAGTGTTCTCAACCCTGGGCTCACTGGAGTCACCTGGGCTTTGAAAAACTCCAGTGCTCAGACCACACTACACCTGAACCAAATCACAGAATCTGAGGGAGGGATCCTTGCATCAGTATTTCTTTGAAAAATCTTTTCATCTGAGGCCAGTTATGCAGGCCAGGTCCAGAAGCAGACAACACAGAGCTCTTCTAGAGCGTCTGCTCTGAGTTAAATGCCACCCTTCCCACGCTCCAGTCACTCCTCTTACAAGCCCTGTTTGCCCTGGTGAAGTTGAGTATATGAGATAAGGATGTCAGAGGGGGAGGTATGTGCTATTCGGGATGGTTCTTCTTAGGGGGCCATACTTTAACAGGGATGCCAGGGTTGAGCTGGACACATTCAGATAATCAATATGCCTACAGGGACTGAGACTGGGGGAAACAACTCAAACTGACTAGTCTTACAGAAGCCTGATGTACAAGCCAGCTGCCACTTATTACAGGGGCACTATGCTGCTGCTGCTGCTGCTGCTGCTGAGTCGCCTCAGTCGTGTCCGACTCTGTGCGACCCCATAGACAGCAGCCCACCAGGCTCCTCATTACAGTGTATCGAGTGGAGTTCCCTGTGCTTTATGGTAAACCCTCGTTATCTATTTTATATGTAGTAGTAGAGTGTTGAGTGGGAGAAGGAAATGGCAACCCACTCCAGTGTTCTTGCCTGGAGAATCCCAGGGACCGAGGAGCCTGGTGGGCTGCCGTCTACGGGGTCACAGAGTCGGACACGACTGAGGCGACTCAGCAGTAGCAGAGTGCTGAGTGTTAGTCATGCAGTCGTGTTCAACTCTTTGCCACCCCGTGGACTGTAGTCCGGCCAGGCTCCTCTGTCCATGGGATTCTCCAGGCAAGAATACTGGAGTGGGCTGCCATTCCCTTCTCCAGGGGATCTTCCCAGCCCAGAAATCGAACCCAGGTCTCCTGCACTGCACGCAGATTCTCTACCACCGGAGCACCCAGAGAAGCCCAATAGAATAGTATGTGTATGTCAGTCCATCCTCCCAATTTATCCCTCCCTCCCCTTTCACCTTTGGAAACCCTAAATTTGTTTTCAACATCTGTGACTCAATTTCTGTTTTGTAAATAGGTTCATTTGTACCATTTTTTTTTTAATCGCTGGGGAAGCCCTTTTTTTTTCTCTCTCTCTCTTTTAGATTCCACATATAAGCTATAGCATATGATATTTGTCTTTCTTCGGTGTAGGAAGTGATGTTTCAGTTGAGAGCTGAGGAAGTAGTGAGGGAGAGGAAAGCATTGCAGGCAGAGAGCTAGCATGGGAAAGACGGGCAGAGAAAACGTGCTTCTTTGAGAAAGGGACAGAAATCCAGCCTCTCAGAGTTAGAGATGAGGGAAAGAGAGCTTAAGGTGCCTGAACAAGTAGGCCAGCCAGGACTCTGGGAACCAGGTTGAAGAGTCTGGACTTTACCTGCAGACAGAGAGCAAGTTAAGAACTGATTCTATTTATTTATATTTTAAAGATGTTTGCTTATTGATGTGTGGCAGCGCTGGGTCTTGGTTGCCGCTGGGGCCTCTCCCCGGCCGCGGCGGCGCGCGGGATTTGTCTCTAGCGGCGGTGCGCGGGATTCCCACTGCGGCGGCTTCTTCCGTGGAGCGGTCTCTAGGGCGCAAGGGCTTCAGTAGCTGTGGTGTGTGCGCTTAGCTGCTCCGTGGCGTGTGGGATCTTCCCGGACGAGGGACTGAGCCTGTGTCTCCTGCATTGGCAGGTGGATTCTATATCACGGAACCACTAGGAAAACCCAAGAACTGATTTGAAACAGCAGGTGAGTGACACTAATGGGGATTCATTCTCCAGAGCTGGGCAGTGAACCACCAGCCCAGCTGTATGGCGTGGTCCAATGGGACAGAGCTTCTGAATGTCCTTCCTGCCTGGGTCATTATGTGCTCTGGGTGGGGTAGACCCTCTGGAAGAGAAGCTGACAGCCACACAAGATGAGAATGGTCTTCATGCGCCCTTCCGCCGGAGACCGTGCAAGTCCCTGGTTGGCAGTCGCTACAGGGCTGGGGGCGGGGCAGGAGAGGAGGTGGGGTGAGCGGTCAGCTTCCCCAGAGCCCCTCGTCCTTTGGCACCAATGGAAGTTACAATGACGCTCAAGGTGATTGACTCTGGGATCAAGACATTTCTCAGTTTGAAACTCAGTTTAAGAAAAAAATCGATGTTTCACATTCAGTGGTGTTTGGTTAAAAAAAGAAAAATAACTGTAGCTTGAGCTTTAACGGCAGAAAAGACTGAGCCCCATCAATTACAGCGGGGAAAACAACAGTGTCTTGCGGCGGTTTTGTTCCTTGTACTCCAAAAATATTAAGTCATTTAGCCCTACAAACCGTCTGCTTGGTGAGTGGCAATGTCTTCATTTGAAAAGCGCTGGAGCCCTGAGGCTCTCCTAAACCAGGAATGCTGGGGAGCCCAGGCCCCATCACAGAGAAAACTCTGGGGTCTGGCCCTCTGTCTACCCTGAGATTCCCTCCCACAGAAGCTGGCTGCCTCATCCCACAAGGCTGGACCCACAAGCCCCACCCAGGCCACTGACCCCAAGCCCTGAGAAGCAGCCCTCTCGGTGCCTGTAGCATTCAGTGCCGACTTCAAGTTGAGCCACCTCGGAAGTGCAGGCACCTCCATCCCTCCAAGCTGAATTCAAGTTCAAGGACAGCTTATGACAGTGTTCTCAACCCTGGGCTCACTGGAGTCACCTGGGCTTTGAAAAACTCCAGTGCTCAGACCACACTACACCTGAACCAAATCACAGAATCTGAGGGAGGGATCCTTGCATCAGTATTTCTTTGAAAAATCTTTTCATCTGAGGCCAGTTATGCAGGCCAGGTCCAGAAGCAGACAACACAGAGCTCTTCTAGAGCGTCTGCTCTGAGTTAAATGCCACCCTTCCCACGCTCCAGTCACTCCTCTTACAAGCCCTGTTTGCCCTGGTGAAGTTGAGTATATGAGATAAGGATGTCAGAGGGGGAGGTATGTGCTATTCGGGATGGTTCTTCTTAGGGGGCCATACTTTAACAGGGATGCCAGGGTTGAGCTGGACACATTCAGATAATCAATATGCCTACAGGGACTGAGACTGGGGGAAACAACTCAAACTGACTAGTCTTACAGAAGCCTGATGTACAAGCCAGCTGCCACTTATTACAGGGGCACTATGCTGCTGCTGCTGCTGCTGCTGCTGAGTCGCCTCAGTCGTGTCCGACTCTGTGCGACCCCATAGACAGCAGCCCACCAGGCTCCTCCGTCCATGGGATTCTCCAGGCAAGAACACTGGAGTGGGCTGCCATTTCCTTCTCCAATGCATGAAAGTGAAAAGTGAAAGTGAAGTCACTGAGTCATGCCCGCCCGACTCAGGGACCCCATGGACTACAGCCTACCAGGCTCCTCCATCCATGGGATTTTCTAGGCAAGAGTACTGGAGTGGGGTGCCATTGGCTTCTCTGAGAGGGGGACTATAGAACTCTTATATTTACCATTCAGAGAAACTTCCTTATGGTTAAAAAAAACTTGCCATGTATTTCCTTCTTGTCTTTGTTTTTCCCTTACATATTTTTCCTTTTCACAAACTGTAGTCCAACAATTCTTAAAATATACCCAATCTTAAGCGATTTCCTATGTAACTATATAACATTCATAATCATGCTAAAGTTCTATTGAGGAATTACACCATAATTTACTTAGAGGCTGAGTTTTCAGGCATTTTACTTTTTTTTTTTTCATATTTTAGATGTGACATCATATAAGTAGTTATTTCCATGTTAAGCTCTCATGTTTGAGGCCTGATCCTAGGAGTGGGACTCCTGACTCTGTGATGGAATTATCTCTGGGATAGCCAAACATCTTGAATATTCTATCACTATGCATTGTGCAAATATTTGATGAGATTAGTAATTTCCTCATTTTCCAGAAGGTGTGTACAGGTGTTTCTGGAGGGGATGAGGGATCTCTGTGGTCAGTTAAATCACAAAGTTGGCTTAAACAAAATATGCGTTTTTAAATCAGGACTTTTGTGAAAATTTAAAGTTGAGTCAAATAAAGTTAAGATAAGAACTCCTTTATAGCAGGGCCTGTCTGGGCCTTTACTATTTGCTGATGTGCATCACCAGTGCTGGTATTTCCAAAGCTGACTTGGCCCTGGACATCTTTTTTTTCTTTTAATTTATATTGTAATATAGTTGATTTACAATGTTGTGCTAGCCTCAGGTGTACAGCAAAGTGAATCAGTTAGATCTATACATATATTCACTCTTTTCTTTTTTAGATTCTTTTCCCTTATAGGCCATTAGAGTGTGCTGAGTAGAGTTCCCTGTGCTATACAGCAGGTTCTTATTAGTTATCTATTTATAGTATAAATAGTATAGTTCTGTGTATACGTCAATCTCAGTCTCCCAACTTTTCACTCCCCCCATCCCCTGGTGACCATAAATTTGTTTTCTGCAACTGTGACTTTATTTCATAAATAATTTCATTTGTACCCTTTCTTTTAGAGTCCACATATAAATGATGTCATATAATATTTGTCTTTCTGTGTCAGACTTACTTCACTCAATTTGACAATCTCTAGGTAAATCTGGAGAACCCCAGGGATGGGGGAGCCTGGTGGGCTGCCCTCTATGGGGTCGCACAGAGTTGGACACGACTGAAGTAGTCAGCAGCAGGTAAATCTATGTTGCCACAAATGGCATTATTTTGTTCCTTTTTATGGGAAAGTAGTATTCCATTGTCTGTATGTGCCAGCTCTTCTTTATCCATTCCTCTGTTGATGGATATTTAGACTGTTTGCAAGTCCTGGCTATTGTAAATAGTGTTGCAGTGAACATTGGGGTGCATGTATCTTCTTGAATTAAGATTTTCTGTAGGTCTATGTCTATGAGCGGCATTTCTGGGTCGTATGACAGTTCTATTTTTAGTGTTTTGAGGAATCTCCATACTGTTCTCCATCTGGACATATTTATGGTGAAACCTCCTGATGGAGTCAGTTTTCCACACAAGATATTTTGGGAAAAGGCTAGGAGGTCTTGAAGATTCCTTTCTGCTCTGAGGTTCTGAGATTTTCCATCCAAGTAGCAAATCCAGCTTCTGCTCCCCCCTCGAAATTCCAGGGCTCATTTTTCCAGTCCATTTCCCCTGATGCTGTCCTACGCTGGGTCTTCATTCTCTGTCACTTGAATTGCCCCAACAGCCTTCCGCCTGCCGCCTCTTCCCCGCAGCTCCGCCCTCTGCAGCTTGGCAGGCCCTCCGCTTCAGGCTCTGCTGCTCGGATTGCATCGTTCCTGGCTCACAGGCTCTCGTCCCACGCTCCACCCAGCTCTCCTAACCTGGTTGACGTCTGCCCCTTTCCCCTCATGCCCTCAAGGAACACATGAGCCTGTGTGCGGTGCCAGGACCTCCATCCAAAGGAGACCAGGTTTTGGCTGCCCCTGGGGAGTCCCAGAGGGGAGTGGGCGGCTGTGAGGTGGCAATAGGGAGTCAGGGAGGAGCAGTGTGAGGACTGCCCCCTCCACGTCTTCTTAAATAGCATATAATCAGGAGGAGCAGACGCTGCCTCTGGTGAAGAGACCAGTGCCCTGGGCTCATGCTCCCCCATCTCCATGGCAACCAGCACGTGAGGCCTACGCGATGGAGTTGGCAGCTGGGGGTCTGGGGTGTCACCTCATTTTTTCCTGGAACCCATGCCCTTAGTGCTTGTAGGCCCTTATACTTCCTTCTTTCCTCTCTCTTCCTTCTCTCTCTGCCCTCCTTTTTCCTACATTTATCCATCAGCTCATATTTAATGAACCTCTCCAAGTGTGGGTCTTTGACTTGAAGATCCTGTGTAGGCCCAGTCTCTGGATTTCAGCCAAGCACTTATCAGGGGCTCCCGTGACACACAGAGAACAGAGCTGTCATAAGGGAGAGCATTTATTGCATCCCTACCAGGTTCCAGGCCTCTTTCATATATAGTATTTTATTTACTCATAAATCATAAATTGTCAGAGCTAGAGAGGGCCTTAGGGACTATCATTCCAGTGGTTTTCAAACTAACTCTTGGCGATGAACTTTTTTTCCTAAGTGAAACTTTTCTGCAGAAGCTCTATATACAAAGCAGATAAAAGAGGTGCTGCTTTGGTTGGAGCAAGGTGGCACAGAGCTCAAATCTTTTCACCTTGTCCTCCTCTTTGCCTGTAGGGGATGCTAAGGCCAATGGGAAACCACTGGAAAGCCGCTGAGCCTCGCGTCTTATTTATAGCAGAGACCTGAAGCTCAGAGAAAGAAGGGCATTAGCAAGGTTACACAGTGAGTGAAGGCTGTCTGGACTAGGCTTTGCGTCTCCTGACCCACAGTGTGGTATGTTTCAAGTTTCTCGCCCTATCTGGGGCTATGCAGTTGTGAGAACAAAGCTCTGGAAGCTTCTGTCTGGCTGCCAGGCCTTCTGTTTACACTGTGACCAGTTGTGTCCAGGCTAGAGTGATGCTGTGGAGCAGCTGGTGTAGGCAGCCTCTGCAGATGCCATTGGAACGGCCACATGTGCGGGTACCAGCTGTCCTCACAGGGCAGGCTAGCCACTTGTGCCACTGAGATCCACCCGATCCAAGGATACAGCTACTCTGAACATTTCTAGCACCTCTTGGGAAACAAGCCCCTCTCTCTTTCCCAGCAAAAGCAGCCCTCCCTTGGTGCCAGAATGGGAAATAAGCTGTTCTTTGCCCTGCGAGTAGCTGACCCTGAGGGAGCCATTGGTCGTTGGGAAGTCCAGATTCCCAGCACCCTGCCTAGGCGGAGGTCCGTTCAGCAGGAGCTGCCATGATCAACTTGAGTTGCTGTGTTCACCAGACCAGAAAAATGTCAGCTGGCCGTGCATGTTGAGAGGAGAGTGCCGGGAGTGTTAGAGTAGGAACATGGTGGATCCGTATGAAAACAACTTTCAGGTTCAACGAGAAGGTGTTCTCACCACTTATACAAGAGGAGTGAAGGACAGCTAGGCCTGATTCTGCTACAAGGCTGACCTTTGTTTGGGTAAAGTGAGGTTCGAAACTAGCTATAGAGATGCGGATGACTGTGGTTGAAAGGGTGGAGTAGGTGATGGAGGCAGTGATGGGGAAGTGACAAGCCTTCCTTGGTTACCCTTAAACATAATCCGAGAGGCTTCTGTGCCAGGGACTGCCAGGGACCAGGAACAAATACAGACACAACTGCTCCCCTCAAGGGGCTTCCTTGAACCACTCCCTGGCCCACATCCAGGTTGATACTCCTGCTATTTGCTCTTGGGAATGTGTGAGTTTCCTTTGTGGCACATATGACAGTGTGTGACTAGGAATTTGTGTGATTATTTGGTTTCTGCCTGTGTCCACTTCTATTGCACAAATTTTGCTCACTACTGTGTCCTCAGGCCCAGTAGAGTGCTTGGCATATACTAGATACTCCTAAGATATTTACTGGATGAATAAAAAGAGAGTCACTTTTGGTGATCACAGCATGGGCCCCCTTCAGAATCCCAAAGTCTCCCCTTTCAAGGAAAGACTCTATCCTCACAGTTCAGGGCTGTATATCCCTGGTTGGGGGCAAGCAAGTGAAGACATTTTTGTCTTAAGGGATGTAAAATCCTTCAATGCTGATGAGTGAGGTTGGGTAGGATTGATGGCAGAGCTGTGGGGCTGGTGGGCAACAGAGAGGAGAGGGCTGTGGCTCTTATCAAATGGAATCCCTGGCTTTCCTTCTGTCCCCCGTCAGAGTCAGGGGCAGGAAGAGGATGTGCCCACACCAGGAAACCATGACAAGTTGTCCTGCTCATTTAGGCTTTAAGGGAGTGTTGGAGAAACTGAGGTCCCAGTAGATCATGCCCCCTTGGCTTCCAGGTTCTTGGATGGGGCAAAGCAGGTGGCAAGAAGTCCTGCCATGCCATGAGGAGAGCCAGGAGGCCTGCAGAGTGCACCCTCAGGACCCAGGCTGGGGACTCTCTCACCGTGGGAGCCTGTAGGGAAGCCTGTTGTGAGGATGGGGGTGGAGCAGAGGGATGGGGGAGTCCTCCTCAGGTGGTTCTTGGCAGTGACTTCGTAACCCCAGGAGCTCAAGGAAGCATTGAAACAGACACTTTGAGAGGAAGTGTGACACCTGGATATTACACACTGTAATGGAACTAGCCAAGTGGTAAATGTAGCTTTTAAATAGATTTTGTGTTCCCCATTAACTGCCCTGATGTTGATTAGCCCTGACAGCAAGGAGAAGGGACTGGTCAGCAACTTTCCCCTGACAGGGCCTCCGGCTCCTGGGGGCTATGAGAGCTCAGCCTCCCTTCTGGGCCATGTACCGGAAATTGCATAGGCAGGCTGATGGAAAGTGTGGTGGGGAGTGCTTTCCGGAAGGAATCTGGTGGGCAGGCTTGGGCCCAGGCTCCTATTCTCTTTTCACTTTTGTTTTGCTTACCCCTGCACCGTAAGTAGGATTGACTACGGTGATTTGGAGGGAGACATAGAGAGTGACCTCCCTTTAATATATAGGTGTGGAAAAGGGGCCACACTAACGAGGAAGCTGCTCAGTCTGAAGGTCCCTTGGGAACAAATTACATTTGGAGTCTGAAAGACTTGAATGGCCAACTGGTTCTGATCTATTTAATGACTTGCTCTAGAGATACCTTCAGACTTGGTTTTGGAGACAGGTCCACACTCAAGAGTCAAGGAGGACATGTGGAACGCAAGGACCATCCCACCAGGATGCCAGGCTTTCTAAATCCAGGACAATGAGTGAAACCATGGAAGATCCCAGAAACCTGGTAGCTCCCAGGCCTGTATGCCCTCATGGGGCAGCAGAAGAAAGCTGTGGGGTTGCCCTTGGGAAGAAAGAAGCAGGAGCAGCTGGGGAGATTGAATCCTGTCTGATCAAGTTTCATAGGTATTATGGTAGCTCCAGAAGATGCAGAAAGCAGGATGTGTCCTTGATCTTGCAGAAAGAAGGAATTCAGGGAAAGTTGATCTGGGGCAGAAGAATGACCCCAGGAATTTAACCCCAGGGAGTTGAGCCTAGAGGAATGGGAGAGGTTGGTGGGATGTGTTTCCCATTCTCTTCTAACATCACACATTCTTGAAGGAGTTTTTTCAGCTACTATCATATGTTGCCCAGTTCAGGCCCCAAGTCCAGAATATCTGACCAGTGGAGAAATATCCCTTTTATGTGCCTTTCTCTGGGTGAACTGCTTTTTCTCAGCCCTGGACATGAGGAGACAAGGTTGTAAAGTGATGAAAGTTTATCATCAATAGTTCCTACCTCCTTTTACAACTGTGTCTGGGGGTTGCCTGCCTCTGCCTCACAATCGTTCATCTCATTGCTCTGGTGAGGTCCACTCCTCCTACCCCCAAGACAAAACCTCTAAGAATTCTTTCAACTCACTAGAGGTAAATTGCAGAGCTGTGTTTTAACTCTATTCTGTCTGACTCCATGCTCACACTCTTTCAAAATCACCCCACATGGTTTTCACATAAAAATGCTCATCATAGCACAATCTACAAAATAAAAAACTGAAAATAACCTTAATGTTCAACAATTAGGGAGTTGTTTAGTAAATCATGATGCATCCGTTTGTTTGAACATTTTGCAGACATTAAAAGTGATCATTACAGAGACGGCAGAACAACTTGGGAAAAGGTTTATGATCAGACACAAAGGGAACACACAATGGAAACAGTACAATTGCTTTAGTTGCAATGATGGAAAATATGTCAGTGTGTCAACAAGGACTGAAGGATAATATGCAGAAGTGAGAAATGACTGTGGTAGGGTGGAAGAGGGATGGATTTTTTTTTCTTTTAAAATGATTTGCTTCCTTTTTATTCTTCTTTTGCTTAATCCTTTTCCCTTTGAGATACCTTTTTAGTGTTGGTATAGAGCATACAGAATATAAGATCAGATAAGGTCAGAATCTGAGAAACCCCGTAGGCTGGAGATTCTGACTCTTTCATGTTAAGGGCCGCCATTCAGAGGGAGAGCCTCTGTATTGTCATTAAGAGTATGAGTGTTACAGTGAGATAGGCATGGATCAGAGTCCCAGATCTGTTACTAGTGGCTGTATGGCCCTGAGCCTGACCCAGAGCAAGCACCCCTAACTTTGCAAAAGTTCAGTCAATGCAATAAGCTATAGAAGATAAAATTCCAACACATTTAGCTCAGTACATTTTAAGGGCATAAAATATCTTACCAACACCTCCTCCATCATCTGTCTTCAGTGCTGTTTTAATTTCCCTAAACTCTTCCAAAGCAAAACATAATGTTTAATGGATGGGGAAGGGAAGAGGGCTACCGCATCAGCTGTTGTCCTTGGTCTTGAATCATTGCTACACATGAGTACAAGATTATTTGAGAAGTTAAAGGGGGCTGATGTTCCCCCTGCCCTACTCCATTCCTCCCTGAAGCTGGTTTTATGATATCAAGTTTATCGTGGTCTTTATCAGTGAAAGAATGAAAACATTAGGATTTCTAGAGCTGGGAGGAAAGAGAATTAGAATAAGTTACAGATTGGAGGTTACGGAACAAGTTACAGATTGATTTCCCAGGTGGCTCAGTGGTAAACAAACCGCCTGCCAATGCAGAAGACATAAGGGATGCAGGTTCGATCCCAGGGTTGGGAGGATCCCCTGGAGAAGGAAACGGCAACCCACTCCAGTATTCTTGTCTGGAGAATCCCACGGAGGGAGAAGCCTGGTGGGCTACATACAGTCCATAGGGTTGTAAAGAGAGGGACATGACTGAAGCGACTGAGCAGGCAAGCAGGCAGGCACAGATTGGAAACAGGGGAGGAAGCTGACAGGTCAGCCCTGACTGAGTTATGATCCTGGTTAATGGCACCAAGACATACCATATATTGAACAGAAAGCTGAAGCTTTAAAGTCAGAGTGGCCTTTGGAAGCACTGAAATTGAGAGTGAAAAACTACAGGAGCAACAGTTGGTGGTGGTGCCTCTTCCCTAATCTACAATTGTTACAGAGTCTTGCTGTATTTTATAAAGTGTAACAAGTGGCTTTGATGATCTGTTCTATAGACTATCTCCGAAGCAGTGCCTGATAGCAACTAGAAAACACCAGCTCTGATAGGAAGTAATCTTTGCCCATTCTGTCTCTGTCATATTTGTTCTCTGTTTATTTCTGTCTTAATCTGTGCTCAGGTAGTCTCTCTCTCTCTCCCTTCCTCCCTCCTCCCCCTCTTTCCTCAATCTATTTTTGCTTGTCAGAAAAACACCATGTAATTTTCTTTAAAAATTAATTCTACTCTACAAAATATGCCTAAAATATTCAAGAGGGAAAAAGTTTCCTTTAAGAGTTGCCTGCATTAGAACTGCTTCTTCTAGCATAATCGGGTTAATGAGCACTCCCTTAGAATTTAATGCAAAGTAACTCTCACACTGGTGGTAAGCTTCAAAGATGGCTGAATAGCTAGCTAATAGCACAGTTCCCCTTGGCAATCAAGATAACCTTTGATCCTGATTGGTTAAAAACAGTCAAGGAAAGGATGGAGTTGAGTCCAAACAGCCATATTTGTCACCAGAGCCCTTTGAAGCCATGAGAAGTGAAGAATGGCAGTAATGGAAAGTGGAAGAGGACAGGGATGGACCGTGAACCTGAAGCTGGTGTCAGAAAATTATCTTTTTGGACTATGGAATTTGAACTGGCTTTCACTGGAGGAACTAGAAGGCTGGAGTGACGTCCAATTCTAATAAAACCAAGAGCAACAAAAACTAGTTTCTGTGTGTTTGACTATAGAGGCTGGTCAATGCATGAGTTGCTGGCACAGGGAATCAGATAGAACTGAGTCCATGCTATTCATTAGCTCCAAACACCAGAGCCCAAGGCAGAGCAAACACACCCCAGGAAGGCTGCTGATATAAGGACGTGTTCGAAGAAAACTTGCAATCCAGTCAGTCTTTGAAGCCTGGACACTCTTCATACTTAATGCCATTTTAATTCGTTCATTTTCTCTATCCCCACTGCCTTTACCCAAGACTTTATCGTGTCTCACCTGAACCACTGCAGTGTCTTCCTAACTTGTTTCCACATTGGCCAGAAAGCGTTCTAGTCACCACTCGAATCCAGTCACATTATTTCCTGCTGAAATCTTTTTAAAGGGATTGGAATACCTGGCATAATATGAGGATACACGATATACACGCTCTAGTATTGAATGCAAGTTCCCACTCCAGTTCCCCTTCCAGCCAGCCCCACCTCCCATCTCTCCCTCCCACTGCCCCAACATACAGTCCACTGTGAAACATTCTGAACAACCCGCTGGTCCACTAATTTTTGTATCGTGCTCTCCCTTTTCTCTGGGTTAATCATTCTGAGTGAAATTCTCTCTTCCTCTCCAACCCTTTTCCAACTACCCCATGTCCTTCAGGGTTCAGGGAAGGATGACCCTTGGTTCTCCTGACCACTACCTCCTTCAAGGTCCTGGCTGATTGCCCTTACGCTGTATTTTCCAAGCACTCAACACATATCTCTCTATGAATGGCTCTCACCTTGTCTTGAAACCAGATATTTACCTGTCTTTTTGTCTTTACTATAGGCTGCTAGAGGCCAGGGACTGTATCTTGTTTCTTTCGGCACCCAAGCTCTTAGCATGGTGCCTGGCATATGATAGGCACTGAGTAAATGTTTGTTGAATAAATAAATGAACCTGAGATTTCCAAGTTGAAATTAATTACAGACAAGGTTGAAAGTGAGAAGGGAATAAATCTGTCCCCTGACACTGCATTTATTAAGTCTGTCTTTAAATAGAATTTTCTCCTAATTTTAATATATAATTGGGGAGTTAATGTCACCAATATTTGTGAAATTTTGTGCTTTCAAGAGAAGAAAAAAAGATCCTCTATATACAAATGACAACCATAAGTAAAATATGAATGGTGATAAGATAGAATGCTTTGGGAGAATAGAAGAGAGACAGAGAGTGATCGCTACTGAGTATGATGAGAGAGAGGCATTTTATAGCAGTTAGGGATTGTCTACCCTGACCCCAGCCTTCCCTGGTGGCTCTGTCAGTAAAGAATGCGCATGCAAGGTGAGAGACCTGGGTTCGACCCCTGGGTTGGGAAGATCCTCTGGAGGAGGGCATGGCAATCCACTCCAGTATTCTTGCCTGGAGAATCCCCATGGACAGAGAAGCATGGGATCTCAAAGAGCTGGACATGACTGAAAGACTAAACACACCCTGATCCCGTGCCTTTAACTTACACAGTGCCTACTCATGCACCATGGCTCGCGGCTAAGATGCTGAGCTTCTGGAACCTTAATCAATGCTGACCATGGCAGTGAAACAGTGTCACATTTTTCTCACTCCTATTCTCACCCCCAGTTTGTTCCAGTGTCTCTTTGGCTTCTGACCCTTCTGATTGGGTCTTTTCTTCCTGGTCTCACGCTTGCTTAAAGATGTACTCTCTATGCCTGCTGTCTTGGACTCTCCTAAGGTTTGTGTCTATCAGTTTCTGCCTGCTACTGGCGGTTTTGAAGGAGCCCTAGGGTCTTACATGTTTTATCTAATTGGCTCCCTGCAATAGGGGATAGGGAGGAAGTGAGCCTTAAAGAATAATGGGAGCTTGATAGGCAGAAATGACTGACAAGGCCTAAACTTTTCCAAGTGAGGGACAGAGTGAGTCCCTGCATGAGTGGGAGATCAGAGGTAGGGTGTTGATTTGGCCATTGTGTCTATCCCAACCACAGCTGGTGTTTCTTTCTGCCTGCACTGGCGGTTTTGAAGGAGCCCTAGGGTCTTACATGTTTTATCTAATTGGCTCCCTGCAATAGGGGATAGGGAGGAAGTGAGCCTTAAAGAATAATGGGAGCTTAATAGGCAGAAATGACTGACAAGGCCTAAACTTTTCCAAGTGAGGGACAGAGTGAGTCCCTGCATGAGTGGGAGATCAGAGGTAGGGTGTTGATTTGGCCATTGTGTCTATCCCAACCACAGCTGGTGTTTCGTGAGAAAGCACGATTTGAGGAGGGCAGTGGCTGTGAGCAGAGTTGGGAGTATGGCCAAGATCTCAGACCCGGCTGGTACATTAAGAAACACCAATTTGCATAGGTCATCTTAGGGATCAAAATTGACAGGGGCAACCAAGAGACAAAAGCCAAGACCAAGAGGAACGAGTGGCTGGCATCAGGCAGGATCACCCACCCACCCCAGACTTGAGACTGCCCCAGCAGGGACATGGACAAACCTACCTGCACCCTAACGTCTCCTGGACCTCAGTATAACATCTGAAAGCTTCATGTGGAAGGGCTACATCTGCATTATTAAATACTAAAGAGATGTGAGCTCAAAAAAGACATGAGTTCAAAGAGAGATATGAGTTGATTGGTTTGGCTAATTTGGAAAATAACAGAGGGCTTTTGAGAGACTTATTTGAGAGGAAGAATAATGAGATGAGTTATAGGAAGTTGGAGGAAAGAACTATCTTCCCTCAACAAGCATGGCACAGAGGAAGGCAAGAACTCAGTAGCCAGATGGCCAAATGGAGGCTTTTATGCTGTTATTTTAATAGCTGTAGGTTGCATGTAAAAGGCTACCTGGAGAGATGGTGTGCACCCATTTCTGGCCATGCGCTCCCCAAGAAGGACCCCACCTTCACCAGGACTTCAGCGCAGGCAGCACAGTCCAGTGCTGGGCGAGATGAAGAAACTTGCTGCGACTGTCATCTGAACACTGGGCTCTTGGATCTTCTGGGGTCTGTGAAGACAGCAGGGCTTCTCTTTATGTCTTTTGATTGTTGTCATCATCCCCCAAAGCTCAACACAAAGGATGCATTTACCTGTGATCAGACTGTACAAGGCTGATGACTCAAATGGCAGATTTCTTTGCTTTTGGCTGAAAGTACAGCAACTCAGTATGGCAACACAAGTGAACCCCTGCTGCTCTGAAACTCTGATTGCCAGTTGTAGATGTTTTTGATGAATAAAAAATGGGAATGCGAATTAATTATTACTTATGAAATGCAGATTGTTTGGTAGACAAATATCTTTCAAACTTTAGGGCCCAACAGGGAGGCTCATAAAAGTAACAATGAGAAGATGATGAGAAGGTTGAAATTCATGGATCCGGGGACAATCTTGAAAACTCCATTCCATAGTAAGGGATGGCAATGATCTCTCTCTCTGGGTTTCTGGTCCAGACTTTCTGCCTCCTTGACCCTGGGTTTCTAATTTTCTCTGCTTATGCCTTTCTCATCATCCTGTTCCATCTTCAGCCTCCTTGATTCAAAGCTCAGCTCCATGGTCTTTGTCTCCTTTCTCATCCGCCACTGTTTCTCAGGCATCGAAACTGTTGTCTCTCTCGTGGCCTCTGCATCTCCTGGTTTCTCTGGGGTCACTCTTTTTGTGGTTTCTCTACCGGTGTCTCCTCTTTCTCTCCACCTCCCCTCCGTCTCCCTCTTCTTTTTTCCTCCCTCCCAGGCTTTGGTCTACTCATGGTCCCTTTGACATCGTCTGCCTCCTCCCTGGGATCTCTGTCTCCCTGGTTCTCAGTGTTTCTATCCCCTCACCCCATTTTATTTTCTCATTGCTCTCCGAAATCATGTCTCTCCTACCCTGACCTGTTACCGGACTGGACAAGACTCCTTATGGGAGCAGGGCATTGCCTCACTCATGGCTGTATCCTCAGAACCTAGAACAATGCTTGGCACATGAAGGGGAAGGTCAATAAATATTTTTTTAGCTCAGTGGATTCTCTGTCTCAGGCACCACCCTACCCCTCTACCCCCACTCTCACTTTTTTTTTTTTTTTTTTTTTTT
>SJYC01060952.1:0-16021 GCA_006408675.1 Madoqua kirkii | reverse complement strand
TTTTTTTTTTTTTTTTTTTTTTGCCACAATACACATCTGTTCTGGGCTTTCCATCTCTCTGTTGTGGTCCCTAACCTCTTACTCTTCCTCATGGTCTCTGTTTGCCCTGGCATTCCCCTCCGGGTCTCTGGTTCTCTCCTCTCTTAGCAGCAGGTGATGGGGCTGGAGAGCAGCCTGGTCCAGTTCAGAATCCAGACCAGTTGTCTCAGACTCTGCCTCCTGCACAGCCTGCTGTTTGGCCTCTCTCTAGGACCTTTTGGAAGCCAACAGTGATGGCCCCTGATAAGACAGATAAGGCTGTCTCTGATTTGCATCACCCACCCTCCCTGCAGCTGCTCTGTCCAGTCCAGAGTTTTGAGAGCATCCCTGGACAGTGACTGTAGGTGGCTGGTCCCTGCCTGGGTTGTGGTGTGGGGGCTACTTTCTTGGCGGCTTCTTGCTTGTGAATTCTAGACAAACAACATAGTTCCTGGGACTAGCAGCTGACTCTCTGGACCCATAACTCTTGTTGGTTTCAGCCAAACATATTGCAGGGGCAGAACCCTGGGGAAGGGTCAGCTCTTGGAGCAACAAAACCTTTTGGGATGAAGTTCCATGTTATTAAGATTAAGAGCATGAGTCACACAGCTGAGTTAAAATTCCAGTTAAGCCACAGACCTTATGTCTCAGTTTTCACATCTATAAAATGGGAATGATCACCTTTATCTTATAGGGTGGGAGTGGATTAAATGTGATGATACCTGCAATCATGGTATCTGGTCTGCAAAAATACTGTGTAAACAGTAGATATTAGAAATGGTGGCAAACAGAGGGTACACACAGGAGATTTTCTGCTGAAGGAAGGAGGCATGGTACCAGTCCTGTGACAGGTGAGTGTATTTTCAGCAGTGATACATCCAGAGCTGAAGAATTCTAGAGGCAGATGGAGCCTCACCTGGCCATCTGGTCCAGCCCCCTGCCTTAGGCAGATGACTTTGCAGACCACCTGGGGCAGGTGGAAGGTGTTCACTTTCAGAGTTTCCCCAGAGGCAGACACACTGCAGCCTTCTCCATCACCCATCTCTACTTCCTTTGCAGTCAAGCTGGCTTCCTAGGGTCCCATCTAAAGCCTCTTGCTTTCACACTGGGCTGGTGGCTTGTGGCGAGTGCTCTGTAGACCTGGAGAAGAGCCCTACGCTATCATCCATCGTGGTGGTGGCCCTTTGGACAGTGTCTCCCAGGCTGTGGCTGCAGCCTCTGATGGAAGCCTTCAGGGTCCCCAAGGACCTGTACGAAGTTAGGGATAACACGGCGTCTGCAGTGCAGAGCCAAGAACTCACTTGAAAATAACTCCAAGGCTTTCTCCAATTTTCTGGAAATTGATGAGTGTTTCCAAGGGCTGGTTGGGCCCTGCCTTCCTCTCCAACACTCCGAAGTTCACAAGCCCTACCCCACAGGCTGAGTCAGCCTCACTGTGATTCTTCACCAGGCCGGCCCACTTCCCTTGGTGCCTTGATGTGGCCCCGTGGATCTGGGCACCTGCAGATGCTGAGAGAGAGGGGAAGAGTTTTGGGCGAGACTTGTTCCCATCTTTGCTCCAGATGACTCACCACCTGCCTTAGTTTTTCTCTTCCCATCATTACGTAATCCTGACTCCAGGATTAAAAATATTCCACTGACTACCTCGTCCATCTGTCATTCTCTCTCTTTCTCTCCCTCGTATTTATACATATGATCTTATTTTTAAAATACTTGGGAAAGAGCACTTCCATCATACGCATTATATCAGACATGGGTCTCCGAGTCATCGTTGGCTTCCTCCAGAACAGCAGGAGGAGTGAGGTTTCCCCAAACCTCTGGGATTGCAGTCTGCCTGGAGCCTCTGTCACTCTCACCGGTTTGCGGCATTCAGAGGCCCTGTGTCGGGAGCTGTCCAGCACTCCCTCAGGGCAGCTCCTTGGCCAGTCTCAGCAGTCTCACAGCCTGGGCTGGGTGTGCCTTCCTTAGCAGCCTGGGAGTTAGAGAAGGTTGTCTGGCTGACTCAGGGTTCAGGTGGTAGACGGCCTGAGTCCAGTCCTCAGGATGGGGGCACACGCCTCCAGCTCTGCGCCCCATCTTATGACCCCGCTCCCCTTGTCTCCATATGCCAGGAACCATCCTTGCATTGATGGAGCAAAAGCACAAGCGTTCATTTCTGTTGTCTTTGTTGTCATACAATCTGAGGACTGTTGAGAGCCGGAGGGACCAATGCTTTTGACTGAGGACTCCCTTTATTCATTCTTTGCTCATTTGATATACTGACGGGGGGTGGTTTACCAGGTACACGTGGGCCAGACTTCCCAAGAGGGTGCAGCCAAGCTAGGGGAGACTACTCGGGAAGGCCATTTAGCATCACAGGGTTCAGTGTGTTCTCTGCTGGATGCTGGTCATGTGACAATCGTCGGAGCTCTCAGAGTCTGAGTGTGCCCACACGTGCTGTGGACACTGAATTCTGCCTCCTGGGGCTGGTGCTGCTCTGAAGGGACTGACGGTGCCTTGGAGCAGCAATGCTGAGCAGGATGCATCATCGTTCTCTATGTGCACTTTCAGACCCCTCGTGAACCTTGCTCATGAGCCTCCTGTTTTGCCTCCTCTGATCTACACTTCACGTGGGGCAGCAGAGTATTTAATCCAGAGTTTATACCGCTGTTTCCCCACTGGTCACAGCACCCAGTTTAAGCTCCTCAGAAAGACACCCAAGGCCTGCCTCCTTTATCCTCTGTGGACTCCATGGCTGGTTGATAAGGTCTTGCTCTTTCTGTTCTGTGTGCTTGAGTTTGTTGATTAACTCTCTGTGACCAATTTCCTGAACTGTCAAATGGCGCAAATGAGAGTATAGGCAGACCTGGAGATACCACAGGCTTGGTTCCAGATCACCATGATAAAGCCAAAATCAAAATAAAGAAATGAGCTTTTTTGATTTCTCAGTGCATGTAAAAGTAGCTTTATACTATACTGTAGTCTATTAAGTGTGCAATGGCATTACACCTAAAGAAACAGTGTACATACCTTGGAATCACACTCCCAGACTTCAGACTATGCTACAGAGCTACAGTAATCAAAGCAGTATGGTGCTCACACAAAAACAGACTTATAAATTAATGGAATAGGATTGAGAGCCCAGAAATAGACCCATGCATTTATGGTCAATTAATCCATGACAAAATAGGCAACAATATACAATGCAGGAAAGACAGTCTCTTCAATAAGTGGTACTGGGGAAATTGGAGAGTTACAGTAAAAAATGAAATTAGAACACTCTCTAATATCATATACAAAAAAAAAAAAAAGAAAGAAAAACAAACCCAAAATGGATCAAAGACCTAAATGTGAGGCCAGATGCTATAAAACTCCTAGAAGAAAACACAGGCAGAACACTCTTTAACATAAGTCACAGCAATATCTTTTTGGATCTGTCTCCTAAAGTAAAGGAACTAAAAGCAAATATAAACAAAGGGGGCCTAATCAAACTTAAAAGCTTTTGCACCACATTGGAAATAGTCAACAAAATGAAAAGAAAACCTACCGAATGGGGGAAACTATTTGCAAATGATGTGACCAACATATATAAACAGCTCACACACTCAACATCAGAAAAACAAACAATCTGATTAAAAAATAAGCAGAACTGAATAAACATTTTTTGAAAGAAGAAATGCAGATGGTCAACAGGCACAGGAAGAGACGCTCAGCACCACTATTTATCATGGAAATACAAATCAAAACCACAATGAGATGTCACCTCACACATCTGAGTAGCTATCATCAAAAAGAACACAAAGAACAAACGTTGGCCAGGATGTGCAGACAGGGAACCCTTGTACACTGCTGATGGGAGAGAACACTGGTGCAGCCACTGTGGAAAACAGTGTGGAGATTTCTCAAAAATGTGAAAATAGGACTACTGCATGACCCAGCAATCCCACTCCTGGGCATATATCTGAAACAAACAAAAACTAATCCAAAAAGATACATGCGCCTGCTGTTCATTTCAGCATTATACAATCACCAAGATATGGAAGCAACATAAGTGTCCATCAACAGATGAATGTATAAAGAAAATGGGGGTATACACATGTAATGGATATTACTCAGCCATAAAAAAAGAACTAACTTTTGCCATTTGCAAAGACAGAGATGGACTTGGAGAGCATTATGCTAAGTGAAATAAGTTAGGGAGAGAAAGATGATTACTTATATGAGGAACCTAAAAAAATACCACGAAGTAGTGAATATAATAAAAAAGAAGCAGACTCACAGACGTAGAGAACAAACTGATGGTTATAAGTGGGAAGGGGGTGAAAGGGCAACAAAGGGGACTGGGAGGCACAAACTACTGGGTATGAGTAAGCTGCAACACGGGGAATATGGTCAAAATTTTGAAATAATTGTAAATAGAAGGCAACCTTTAAAATTTGTATGCAGTCTAAGAAATTATAAAATAAATAAAATAATAGGTTGATAAAAACCAATATATGTACCTTAATTTTAAAATGCTTTATTTCAAAAAATGCTAGCAATTTTCCTCCAATTAAAAATTTAAAAAAATTTAAATGCTAACAAAATCACTGCAGATGGTGATTGCAGCCATGAAATTAAAAGACGCTTACTCCTTGGAAGAAAAGTTATGACCAACCTAGATAGCATACTCAAAAGCAGAGACATTACTTTGCCAACAAAGGTCTGTCTAGTCAAGGCTATGGTTTTTCCAGTGGTCACGTATGGGTGTGAGAGTTGGACTGTGAAGAAAGCTGAGTGCCGAAGAATTGATGCTTTTGAACTGTGGTGTTGGAGAGGACTCTTGAGAGTCCTTTGGACTGCAAGGAGATCCAACCAGTCCATTCTAAAGCAGATCAGTTCTGGGTGTTCTTTGGAAGGAATGATGCTGAAGCTGAAACTCCAGTACTTTGGCCACCTCATGAGAAGAGTTGACTCATTGGAAAAGACTCTGATGCTGGGAGGGACTGGGGGCAGGAGGAGAAGGGGATGACAGAGGATGAGATGGCTGGATGGCATCACTGACTTGATGGACATGAGTCTGAGTGAACTTTGGGAGTTGGTGGTTGACAGGGAGGCCTGGTGTGCTGTGATTCATGGGGTTGCAAAGAGTCGGACATGACTGAGTGACTGAACTGAACCACAATCTGAGCCATAATCTTTTTGCAATAATAACATCAAACTTCACAGATCACAGGAAATATAATCACAATGGAAAGTTGGAAATATTGTGAGAAGTACCAAAATGTGACAGAGACACAAAATGAGCAAATGCTGTTGGAAAAATGGTGCTGATAGACTTGCTCAATGCAGGGTTGCCACATACCTTGAAATCATAAAAACAAAACAAACAAAAACACACACACACTTCCACAAAGCATGCGAAAGCAAAGTGCAATAAAACAAGGTCTGTCTATACTTACCCAAAGAGAATAAACCAGTGGAAATGTGGAAAACACTTGAAACAGCAAGAAATGGTTAGTAAGGGTTTGTTGCTGCTGCTGCTGCTGCTACTAAGTCGCTTCAGTCGTGTCCGACTCTGTGCGACCCCATAGACGGAAGCCCACCAGGCTCCCCTATCCCTTGGATTCTCCAGGCAAGAATTACCAGTATCAATTAGTCTTCGTGCCTTTATACATGCTGTTTCCTCTGTGGGGAATATTCCATTTCCCTGACCTCCCTCCACCCTCCCTCTGGAAAGCTCCCACTCATTTCAAGATGCGTTTTAAAGAGGAGCTCCTGTGTGAAACCTGCCTCCATTCAGATACACAGGCCCCGCGCTTCTCAGGGCCCTGCTTCCTGCCTCACTGGGTGCACCTTGGTTTCTTAGCAGGCTGCCTTTCCAGTACTGAGCACCCAACCCTTCCTCTCTCGCCTCCTTCCCCTCCCCTAGGTCTTACTATGCTCAGATTCTGTGAGCTAGTAATTGTTGACTTTGGAGCCAGCCTGGTTGAGCCGTGTTTCCTTCACCTCCAGCACATACCTTCGGGCTTGTGTGAGCTCCTCCAGTGAACCAGGCGATGGCTAAGTGATCCCTCCCAATCATCCCAAGAGAGACTGCATCCATTGCATGGATGAGGAAAGTAAAGGCCAAGTGAATTAACCACAGCCCCAAAGAAATGACACTGGCTTACTTTGGCTTCAGGATCAGGCATGGGCCTCCTTTCTGTCCACATGCCTGGGCTTCCCAGCCCTGGGGTGCCCACACTTGCCTTCTTCATCCTGCCCAAAACTGAAAGCCTGGCAGGAACCCGCTTCTGTGGCCTGGGTGGGGCAGGGCAGGAAGAGGAGGGCTGACCAGACCCCTGCCCCTCTCTCCTGGCCTGAGTCATGTGTCTGTCCTTCCATGAGGTATGCCCCCACCTCCAGAGCAGGACCCGCCCCTGGTGAGACTGAGCGGGTCACCGAGCACGGGGACTTCCGCTCCCTCACCAGCATGACTCGGATGCACCCTGGCTACCCACCTTGGGCTGGCAGCAGCTCAAGGGGGATGTCTGGCAGGAAAGAAGAAGGGAAGGAAAATTGCTTTTTCACTGCCCCACCACAACGCCTCCAGGCTGTTATATAATCAATAAAATATCAGCGCCTGTGAGAGGCACCCAACCTCCCGTTCCCCCCTCCTCCCAGGAAAGCCAGGCTCTCATCTCAGGGTCTGCTCTGTGATCGTGACCCGGTGGGTGAAACGGCTTTCAGGATGGTTTGGCGGTGGAACGTGTCCAACACACTCGCTCCTGCAGCGCGAGCTGGCTGCCCCTTCCCCGTCCAGCAGCCTCTCTCTCCCTCGCCCCCATCCTGCCTGCCTCCAAAGTCATCAAAGTCCGGTTCAAAGCGCCGCCTTGCTTGTGCCGTTTGTCCCGGGGTGGGACTTCACAGCTGACAGCTCTCAGTGCACACTCCCCACCCCACACGCACACACCCTTCCCGTGCACAGCAGACACACGGCCACACTCTCACACACCCAGAGGCAGCCTGTCTTGCATGTATCTTTTGACATTCACAGTTCCCCCTCACAAATGCACCATGGAGTCGGAGACACACTCATATGTGCCTACACACACACACACACACACACACACACACACACACACTGCACATCCATCCTAAATTCTGAGCTGCTTCTGCCCATCTCTCTCTCTCTCTGCAAGAGATGAGGGGAATTTGGCAGGCAGGTCTCTTTGTCTCTGAGTCTGGCTCCATTGGGCTCTCCGGCTTACTCCCTGTGGCCCACAGCATCTGTACACGTGGGCACGCAGAAGCCTGTGAGGCTGCACACACACCCACTCCTCACACATAGGCATGCAGGACCTGGTCAGTTGCAGGGCTCTGATCTGTGAGGTGGGAGACCTGGGAGGGATGGGGCAGGGATTCCAGGAGGTGGTCCTGCTCAGAAGCCTGGCAGACAGCCTTGGCATCGGGACCTCTGATGACAGAACAACAATACCCAGAAGAGGACGCCACTTCCGTGCAGAAGGTAGATGCAGCGTGGGACTCAGCATAGACTCTCAGGTCTGAACATCTAGCTCTGGCACTTTCCCTGGTGGTCCAGTCGTTAAGACTTTGCCTTCCAATGCAGGGGTGAGGGGTTTGCTCCCCCGTCGGGGGGCTAAGACCGCAATCCCCTGTGGCCAAAAAACAAAGCATAAAACAGAAGCAATGTTGTAATAAATTCAATAAGGGCTTTAAAAATGGTTCATATCAGAAAAATCTTTGAAAAAGAAAAAATCTGGCACTACCACTTACTAGCTGTGTGGCTTTGGGCAAGTTACGTAACCTCTCTGTGCCTTGGTTGCCCTAAACCAGGGGAAATGTAAAGTGAAAGTGTACCAGCACCATCGCCAGGGCAGTCATGAATGAAATAAATCACACGGGTAAAGTGCTTAGGACACTAGATGTGTTGGCTACCTGCCTGGCCAGTCGGGAAGAGCCATAGTCCTGCTAGTCTACCTTCTGGGGACAAGGTAGGGAGCTGGGTGGGCCGGCGTCTTCAGGGGCAGAGTCAAGCATCAAAAGGCGCAGCTGAAGGGCAAAGAAAGGACACGGATGCTCACTGATGTGTACTGGGCCTGCGGGCCTGCGATCTCACTGAGTGTGTGCCAGAACCCACATGGCAGGCGTTCTCATTTGCATTTTCAGCTGCAGAGACTAAGGTTTAGGTAGCTAAGGCTTGCCTCAGAATGCCCAGTGGGCTATACCAGGGTCCCTGGGATCTCCCCCTAACCAGGGTAGAACTGAGGGTAGGAGATGGCCAAGCAGCTTCCTAGTGACCCCAGTGTAAAAAGCAGGGGGGTGGGGCAGGAGACCAGGCACCGTAAATCACAGACAGACCTTGGAAGTCCCAGCATCCGCCTTTGGTGCCCTGGTCCTGTGACCCAGCGGGAGCTGCGTGGAGCTGGGGTTAGGAGTAAAGTTGGTCTTGTGTTTAGTGAGTAAACGCACGTCTTTTCCCTCCAGGAGCAATTTCTTTCTTTTACTCCCCTTCGATGGTGAGCACTAAGCTGTTTCTTCCCCTAAAGGGCAGAAGTCCAACCCCCCTGGGTAGAGCAGGGAGAGGGGAGACAGAGGCAGGCAGGCGGGCTGAGTCACCTGCCTCAGCTGCCGGGCATAGGATGCAAGGCTGGGTGGGTTAACATTCGGGCTAATTCACACACACACATACACACACATTCCTTAACATTTTGCAGGGAAAAGCTGAGTTTCCAGGAGTGGCAGCGCCCCTGTTCTAGTCTGGGAGGGAAAAGGGTCCTCTGGCTCTTCACCTCTGCATACGTCGGGGTGGTGGGCAGCAGGGACTGGGAGGAGACTGCAGGATGATGCTAGCGCTCTGGGTGATGGTGGAGGGTGGGCAGAGAAGTTGCACAGGGGCAACTGTGGGGCTATGAGCAATGATCTCCCAGCCCAGCCACGCAGATGCAACTCCTCCAACTGCTCAATGAGACCTCATATTCGCCCAGGAAGGGCAGAGACTGTATCTTAGTTACCTCCGTCTAGTGGCACGTGAAGACCTACTATGTGCCCAGAACTGTACTAGATGTTTTGATCCCTCCGCCTGTAGAGCTTGCAGGCTCGGGGAGGAAGCAACCCACAGAAACAGTCATGATACGTTCCTGCGCACAGACATACGGGAGCTGTAGAAGTGTACAGCAGATATATAGGTCTACCCCCTAGGGCCAGACTATAAGCTACATGAGGGCAGGGACCATTCCCTGTTCCCACTGGATCCCTCTGCACATTTTAAACGTCAATAAATATGTGTCAACTTAGTGAAGGAGCAGATGAGTGGCATTCCGCTTGGGTCTGGAGTATGATGAGCCAGCCAGACTCAGGAGAGTGGGAGCAGTGTTCCAGGCAGAGGGAACAGCAGGGGCAAAGGCTTGGAGGCAAGAAAGTACTGGTTCAGCACCTTCGGAGGAGTGGAGGTGGGCATGGGGCAGGTCAGGAGGGGAGAAGTGAAGCAGGAGATAGGTTCTGGAGGCAGAAACAGGGCCAGGTCGTGATGGGATCACAGCCCTTTGGGCATCTTTGGGGTCATGAGGAAGAGGGAGGTGTGAGAATGGTTTGTGGTTCAGCCTGGTGTGGAGGTGGATTGGGCTGGGGGATCCTGAGTGCAGGGGGGCCCCCAGGGGCTGTGGCAGTGCCTGAGAAGGGAGACAACAGCATCCCGCCTAGGGGAGGGGGTGGTGGCCGAGGGGATGGAGGGAAGACGTGGAAGAGCAGGACTTGGCGACAGATGGATGCAGGGGGTGAGGGGCCAGGTAGAGTCACGGGTGCTCCCAGCTTCTGTTAGGACCACCGGACAGGAGGTGGTAGCCTTTTCTGAAATAGAAAATGAACCCACAGGCAGAGGCATGGAGCAGGCATGGAGAGCACGTTTCTTGAATAAATTAAACAGAAATGTTTGTACCGGGGATGCGATTGCACTCAGGTCTCCTCAAACCACCCCATCCCTCATCTCTTCTCCACACAGAGCCTGAGAGATTGCCCTAAAGCATGGATCTGACCACATCATTTCTCATCAAAACACTCAATGACTCCCCAGTGCTCCTACGATGAAGCCTAAAATCCTTATCATGGCCTCTAAGACCCTGTGTGATGAGGCCACGCTTGCCACTCAGCTCTCGTCTCAGGCAGGCCCTTTCCCCTTGTTCAGTATGTAGCAACCACATGGGCCTGGTTCCATTTCCCCCTTGGCCTCAGCTCCTCCCTGCGTCAGCGCCCTCACAGGGTCTGTTCCCTCTGCTAGCATGCTTTTCCCCCTACTTCCTGTGTCATCAGCTTCTTTTCATTTCCTATATTTTGACTTTAAAAGTCACTTTCTCAGGGAAAACTTCCTTTACCCCCAGAGCAGGCTAGCTTCTTCATCCTTCCTCCTCTGCAAGTTTCCAAAATTATAGTTAAATTTGGATAATTGCACTTCCACACCCCCTCGACTCCCCCTTCATACTTGACACTCTGGAGGGTGGTGACCACATCTGTAGCCCCAGGGCTGAGCACAGTACCTGGCAAAAGAATGAGTAGTTGTCACTGAGTGAATGCAATATGTGATATATTTAAGATTATTTGTATCATGATGAATGTTTAGCAACAGTTAATTTGCAACATTAAGAAAGTCAACAGAGACCAAAATAGCAGAAGCATTCCCTTTCAAATTTAACCCTCCATAGAGATGACTCCCGGGCCTGCACCTCCATCCAACACTCTCTGAGCACAGTCTTTCCCTACTGCTTAGTCAGTGTCTTCACCTGCCCTCTGGACCTCTGACCCTAGGTATTTTTCAGGCATCTCAGGCCCAAACCTGGGCTGAGCTTGGCCTGGTCAGCCCCCATATGCATTCCAGGGATGGGAAGAGTGACCTTGCATCATTGGTTCTTCCTTCTAGTCTTTCCCATGCACTCTCATTTGGGGAGGTGGGATGCAGGGGTAGGACGTGGAGACCGCCAAGCAGTGGGGAGTGGCCGAGAGGCCTGTGGGCTTCTGGAGGGACTGGTCAGCATTCCACAAAAGGGTCTGGGCAGATCCACAGGCCACAGCAGGGAGCAGGCAGAGGCTGCGGCTGAGCAGATAAACAGGTGTGCTGCCAGAGAGACCAAGCGGAAACGCTAAGGCTCGGGCTGAGAGGGCGTTCCTTCATTCCTCTATAATTTATGGTCCTGCCTACATCTGCAAATGATGCGAGGTCACTTGCTACAAAAATACTGATAAAAGCCTACAGGGAGATTCAAAATAGATGGTAGGGAGATCAACAACCAAACAGATGAAGGGGAAGAAGACGGCAGCGGGCACGGAAGCGTCGTCTCCTATTAGAACAGTGTTTATGGTTTGCTGGCCTCGGTCCTGACAATCCCAGCCTCATATGACCTCTGCAGCCCCCCCGATTCTTCGGATGGCCAGAGAGGCAAAGTCACTTGCCCAAAGGAAGTCAGCTGGCCAGGGGCAGGGAGCGGTGGCTGTGGTCAGGGGGAGGGGAAGGGTAGGATGGGGCAGTGCAGGAGTGTCTGTCCTCTCAATTTTCTTGCCGCCCCCTCCCAGCTTCGGGGTGCAGGCCCTTGATCTGGCCCGTGCTTTGCAGAAAATGTTCTGCACCTTTGTCTGCTCTATACAGTAGGGCCAGATTGGTCTCCTGCAGCCCCAGGCTTGTGACCCCGTTGCTGCTGGCTCAACAGCTCTCCACCATCTGCAGGAGAACCAACATTCCCTCTGCCAGCACCATCCTCTCTGCTCAAGCTGACCTGCAGTGTCAGCTCAGGTCCAGCTCCCCTTCTTTCCCACCAGAGACGGCCACAGTGGAATCTGAACCCATTCCAAATCCATGCTGGACTCTCCCATCTCTTGCACCTTTCTGCTTGGAGAGGAAAGACAAAAGTGTGGTCAGGTGCATGGACCCTGGAGCCAGGCTGCCTGTGCCCAGATTCCAGGGCTTCCACTTTAGCAGTGCAAGCTTGGGCAAGCTCCATCCCTCCTCTCTGCTCCTCAGTTTCCTCATCTGCCAAATGGCCTGCCATTCGGGTTGTCAGGAGCATTAAATGAGGAGGTAATACCCTAAGGGCATAGCGTCAGGCCTGGCCCTCCTGAGTGCTGCTTCTGTGAGGGGTTCATATTCTTCATCCCACTTGCTGGGGGAAGGGCTCCTAAAACTGCCTCCCCTGCCCCACCAGCCACTGAAACCCTAAACACCCTGAGTGAACATTCTAGTTGGACTCCCTCTCCTACTTCCATGACCAGCTCTGCTCTCAGGAATGGTCCCAGCCCCATCTTTCCCCCAATCTGAGCATTCCCTTGAGTTCTAGGATGTTTTGATCCTGAGGGTTTTTCTGACAGTGTCTTGATCCCTAACAAGACAGGAAGCTCCCAGGGCAGGGGCCCTCTCTTATCTTGCTGTGTGAGTCATAGCAGGCATTTTGCAAACACTTGTTAGGTTTCTGTTTTATAACATGAACCCCCTTCTTGCCTGGTAAGTCACTCTGCTCACTCTTAAAGGGGGTTCTCTAGGCTTGGAGCTGAGACAGTGGACAGGCGCTTACAGATACTGATGCAGTCATGTGTGGGGGTGGGAGGAGGCTGCCAGCCAGGCGTCGGGTAGCAAGGGAGCAGAATCCCATACCTGGAGGGCAATATGGGCTGGTGGGTAGGACTAAGGCTGGCTGGAGCAGATTGTCTCAGCCAAGGACAAGAGCAGACATGGGAGCTGGGGGCCAGGAGGTTGACCCAGGGGAAGGTGGTGTCCGTGATTAGAGAAAAAAGAAACATGTGATCTCTTATTGTTCCGGTCTTCTTACTTCTTCCATACTAGCATTCCAGTCCCTCAAAGACCTCTCTCTCTCTCCCAGCCCAAGCTTGCCATCTTCTAGCACCTGACCTTGGGAAAGCATTTGACTTCTGCAGCCCCATCTGTGTAGAGGGACCAGCGACCCTCTCTTCATGGCAAATGTATGATGTAAAGTACGGATTCCCAGGGCTTCCCTGGTGGCTCAGACGGTAAGAGTCCGCCTGCATTGTGGGAGACCTGGGTTTGATCTCTGGGTTGGGAAGATCCCTTGGAAGAGGGCACGGCAACCCACTCCAGTGTTCTTGCCTGAAGAATCCCCATGGACAGAGGAGCCTGGTGGGCTGCAGTCCATGGTCGCAAAGAGTGGAACACGACTGAGCAACTAAGTACCACGCACCAGGCATCACCTGTAAAGTCAGACTCCATGCCCCACTTTATTCCAGCTGGATCAGAATTTTCATGGTAAGGAGCTCAAGAACCTGTATTAAAAAAAAAAAAAAATCTGCAGGTATTCCAGTGCAGCTGGTCCAAAACAGTGTTTGAGAACCACATAAAAAAATGTCAAAATAAGTTCTCAATCAGTATTAATATCATTTCTTATTTCCTTTTTTCCTTTTTTTCCAACTAATATGGAGGGTCGCCAGGCTTAATTAATGAAAAGCCCCCAAATACCCAACGGTTGGAGAGAATTTCTGTGTGACTGCTGTTGAGGGTGCTTGTTTCGTGGGTCAGGGTGGCAGCAACCCCTGGCAAGGCCCTCAGAAGACACCCGAGGAGTGAGTCTGTAGATGTTGAGGGGAGGATCGTTAGGAAATGAGCATTTTGAATCATTTCCCCTCTCCAGTAATTAAGATCTTCTGGCCGAGATTTGTTTTCACCCTGCGTGTTTACTCAACAAACTCACTCATTGATTCAACAAGCATGGAGCATCTTCTTGGCACCAGACAGAGACGCACTGAGGACTCAGAGATTAAAAAGCAAATAACACACACGCAGTCTCTGTCCCCCAGTCTAGTGGGGGAGGCAGATCACCAAAATGAAGGCAACTGATCCTGCTGGAACAGGCCTGTGGGACCCCAGAGGAGGGAAGGTTGGGCTGGACATGGAGCCCTTTTAGGAGGTTTCACACAAGAGGTGCTGTCTGCATGGATGTGAGACATAGTGGGGACAGGTATGGCCTCTGTGTGTTATTAAGCAAGTTACTCAACCTCTCTGTTCCTGGATTGCCTCTTTTGTGAAATGAGAATGATGATTTACTTTATTCTGTGGATTTCTGTATTAGATAAGTTAACGTACGAAGATGCTTAGAGCAGGGCCCAGCATATAGAAAAAAATTTTTAATGTGCACACATGCACATTATTATTATCTTGAGAGTGCACGAGGCTTGCCACCCAGAGAGAGGGAAGGCCCTCTGCACAGGGAGAAATCACGTGGAAAGGAACTGAGGTGGGAAGCGTAGGGTGAGCTCAGGAGCTGGTGAGCAGTTTGGTGTGACCAGGCGTCAGGTCAGGGCGGGGCCGTATCTAGAGGTGAGGTTTTTGAGACACAGACATCTCCATGCATGGGGCTATAAGGGTTTCCGTTCTACCTCCCTGGTGGTCCAGTGGCTAAAACTCCAAACTCCCAATGCAAGGGGCCTGAGTTCTGTACCTTATCAGGGGACCCTGTACAGCCAGATAAATAAATATATCTCAGATTGTTACTAAGTTTGAGATCGAAACATGTACTCTGCTATATTCAAATGGATAACCCACAAGGTCTGATTGTATAGCACAGGGAACTCTGCTCAGTGCTGCGTGGCAGTCTGGATGGGAGGGGAGTGTGGGGGAGAATGGATACATGTGTATGTATGGCCGAGGCCCTTTGCAGTGCGCCTGAATCTGTCACAACATTGTTAACCGGCTCTACCTCAATACAAAACAAAATGTTTAAAGCAAAAATGAATACCCGATGAACAAAAAAGGGCTTCTCTTCCAGTTCCAGTCCATATTCTCTCTCACTGGGAACCAAGTGAGTTGAGCCCAAATTAACTGGTCTTCACGGTCACCTGAAAACCATTTGGTAAGAGCTGTGGTCACTTACAGACTGCTCACTTGAGTCTCCACCCCAGCTGCCCCTACAGTGAAGCGTCATCTGTGCCGTCCCCCTCACCCCCACCCTTGTGCAGGACACAGCTCGTTCCTGCCACCTCCTCATCTGACCCAGCCAAAGGCAGGCTCTAAGCCATTCTGCCGGTGTCAGTCCAGCGGGTTGTAGACATCTGCCTTGCTTTTGGCCGCATGAGCCCCTGGCCCATCCTCTTGCGTTTGGCTAGCCTCCAGGCCCACATGCTCTTCATCTCCAAGACTGCTTTCCCAGCCCCCTTTATAGCCAGAGAGTTGGCAGTTGACCTGGGCTCCATCAGCCAAACTCACTTGTACAGACTCGCTGAGAAAATGAAGAGTAAATCAGGAATGGGGGCTCCTATGGAATGCATTTTGCTGTTAAGCTGGAGTGTCAGGGTTGCTGGCTCTGGGTGGGCGGCAGGGGTAGAGGATAGAATTCCTGGGGCAGCAGTGGCGTTGGCACTGAAACCTAGGACCAGGTGCGCAAAATGCAAGTTCTCAGCCGTGGTGCGAACAGCTTGGCCTGGTGCTTGGCAGGAGGGGAGGCAGCAGAGGCGGCTTCCTCGTCAGAACAGCTCTGCTGTGTGGTTTTGGAAGCTCAGGCTCAAGCTGGTTCTCTATAGACACTCACCATCCACTGGAAGATTATCATTCCTGCTTGGACATTTAGAGTCAGTTTTCATTGCTTGTAACTAAAAGCCCTCTTGATACACAGCTCTGCCCACTTACTGGCTGTGCGTCTTTGGGCAAAACCATTCCCTGCCTTGAATCCCTCCTCTATTTTATACACACACACACACACACACACACACACACACACACATATGTAATTTATATGTGTATTTAATATATTATATTTCATATATTTATATATATGAAATGCTAACAGTAGCCACTCTGAGGCCTTTTACTAAGGCTCAATGAGATGCTGCACATTCGTTAGCACATATATTAAGGTTATTTTCACTAAATCGAAGAAAGATAAGGAAAATGCCTTTGCTAGCTAAAGAGGCACTGAGAAGTGAAGTGACTTATCCAAAAGCCACAAAGCGAGCGAGGGAGAAGGTTTGGGGCCTCCAAAACTCAGATTCTTTCCTCTCTCCCGAGCTGCCTTGCCGGGTGTGTGTGTGTGTGCTG
>SJYC01060951.1:0-11353 GCA_006408675.1 Madoqua kirkii | reverse complement strand
AAAAAAAAAAAAAATCTGCAGGTATTCCAGTGCAGCTGGTCCAAAACAGTGTTTGAGAACCACATAAAAAAATGTCAAAATAAGTTCTCAATCAGTATTAATATCATTTCTTATTTCCTTTTTTCCTTTTTTCCCAACTAATATGGAGGGTCGCCAGGCTTAATTAATGAAAAGCCCCCAAATACCCAACGGTTGGAGAGAATTTCTGTGTGACTGCTGTTGAGGGTGCTTGTTTCGTGGGTCAGGGTGGCAGCAACCCCTGGCAAGGCCCTCAGAAGACACCCGAGGAGTGAGTCTGTAGATGTTGAGGGGAGGATCGTTAGGAAATGAGCATTTTGAATCATTTCCCCTCTCCAGTAATTAAGATCTTCTGGCCGAGATTTGTTTTCACCCTGCGTGTTTACTCAACAAACTCACTCATTGATTCAACAAGCATGGAGCATCTTCTTGGCACCAGACAGAGACGCACTGAGGACTCAGAGATTAAAAAGCAAATAACACACACGCAGTCTCTGTCCCCCAGTCTAGTGGGGGAGGCAGATCACCGAAATGAAGGCAACTGATCCTGCTGGAACAGGCCTGTGGGACCCCAGAGGAGGGAAGGTTGGGCTGGACATGGAGCCCTTTTAGGAGGTTTCACACAAGAGGTGCTGTCTGCATGGATGTGAGACATAGTGGGGACAGGTATGGCCTCTGTGTGTTATTAAGCAAGTTACTCAACCTCTCTGTTCCTGGATTGCCTCTTTTGTGAAATGAGAATGATGATTTACTTTATTCTGTGGATTTCTGTATTAGATAAGTTAACGTACGAAGATGCTTAGAGCAGGGCCCAGCATATAGAAAAAAATTTTTAATGTGCACACATGCACATTATTATTATCTTGAGAGTGCACGAGGCTTGCCACCCAGAGAGAGGGAAGGCCCTCTGCACAGGGAGAAATCACGTGGAAAGGAACTGAGGTGGGAAGCGTAGGGTGAGCTCAGGAGCTGGTGAGCAGTTTGGTGTGACCAGGCGTCAGGTCAGAGGCGGGGCCGTATCTAGAGGTGAGGTTTTTGAGACACAGACATCTCCATGCATGGGGCTATAAGGGTTTCCGTTCTACCTCCCTGGTGGTCCAGTGGCTAAAACTCCAAACTCCCAATGCAAGGGGCCTGAGTTCTGTACCTTATCAGGGGACCCTGTACAGCCAGATAAATAAATATATCTCAGATTGTTACTAAGTTTGAGATCGAAACATGTACTCTGCTATATTCAAATGGATAACCCACAAGGTCTGATTGTATAGCACAGGGAACTCTGCTCAGTGCTGCGTGGCAGTCTGGATGGGAGGGGAGTGTGGGGGAGAATGGATACATGTGTATGTATGGCCGAGGCCCTTTGCAGTGCGCCTGAATCTGTCACAACATTGTTAACCGGCTCTACCTCAATACAAAACAAAATGTTTAAAGCAAAAATGAATACCCGATGAACAAAAAAGGGCTTCTCTTCCAGTTCCAGTCCATATTCTCTCTCACTGGGAACCAAGTGAGTTGAGCCCAAATTAACTGGTCTTCACGGTCACCTGAAAACCATTTGGTAAGAGCTGTGGTCACTTACAGACTGCTCACTTGAGTCTCCACCCCAGCTGCCCCTACAGTGAAGCGTCATCTATGCCGTCCCCCTCACCCCCACCCTTGTGCAGGACACAGCTCGTTCCTGCCACCTCCTCATCTGACCCAGCCAAAGGCAGGCTCTAAGCCATTCTGCCGGTGTCAGTCCAGCGGGTTGTAGACATCTGCCTTGCTTTTGGCCGCATGAGCCCCTGGCCCATCCTCTTGCGTTTGGCTAGCCTCCAGGCCCACATGCTCTTCATCTCCAAGACTGCTTTCCCAGCCCCCTTTATAGCCAGAGAGTTGGCAGTTGACCTGGGCTCCATCAGCCAAACTCACTTGTACAGACTCGCTGAGAAAATGAAGAGTAAATCAGGAATGGGGGCTCCTATGGAATGCATTTTGCTGTTAAGCTGGAGTGTCAGGGTTGCTGGCTCTGGGTGGGCGGCAGGGGTAGAGGATAGAATTCCTGGGGCAGCAGTGGCGTTGGCACTGAAACCCAGGACCAGGTGCGCAAAATGCAAGTTCTCAGCCGTGGTGCGAACAGCTTGGCCTGGTGCTTGGCAGGAGGGGAGGCAGCAGAGGCGGCTTCCTCGTCAGAACAGCTCTGCTGTGTGGTTTTGGAAGCTCAGGCTCAAGCTGGTTCTCTATAGACACTCACCATCCACTGGAAGATTATCATTCCTGCTTGGACATTTAGAGTCAGTTTTCATTGCTTGTAACTAAAAGCCCTCTTGATACACAGCTCTGCCCACTTACTGGCTGTGCGTCTTTGGGCAAAACCATTCTCTGCCTTGAATCCCTCCTCTATTTTATACACACACACACACACACACACACACACACACACACATATGTAATTTATATGTGTATTTAATATATTATATTTCATATATTTATATATATGAAATGCTAACAGTAGCCACTCTGAGGCCTTTTACTAAGGCTCAATGAGATGCTGCACATTCGTTAGCACATATATTAAGGTTATTTTCACTAAATCGAAGAAAGATAAGGAAAATGCCTTTGCTAGCTAAAGAGGCACTGAGAAGTGAAGTGACTTATCCAAAAGCCACAAAGCGAGCGAGGGAGAAGGTTTGGGGCCTCCAAAACTCAGATTCTTTCCTCTCTCCCGAGCTGCCTTGCCGGGTGTGTGTGTGTGTGCGTGTGTGTGTGTGTGTGTGTGTGTGTGTGCATGCGCACACACACATTCTTTATTGCATAAAGCCACTGTATTATGTGTGCTGTCAGATATCCTATTAAAAAGCAAAGTGGAAAAAACAGTGAGCAGTCTTCCTCTGCCTGCGCTTTCACTGATTACAAAATTAAATTAAGCTTTGTGGCTTGCTGCTGCTGTTTGATGGGGAATACAATGAATTGCTCTTTGCCTCCCTATAAGAGGTCCCAGGAAGCAGTGCTGGGGGAGCTGGGCCCAAGATAGTATTTCTTCTTCCTAATGCCCGGGGGGCAGAGACTTCCTCTCTCCAGAAATGTTAAGCCCCTGGACCAGGCTGCCTTTTTATTAGGTTAATAAAACACCAGGCCCATCAAGTCTCAGGCTCATAAAGGTCAGTGAGTCACGTCTGAGTGCAGGGGAGAGCTGTAGGGCAGCGGCCAGCTCCCCAGGGCCAGGGGAGGGAGGGAGCTCTCCCTCCAGGCCAGCTCTGACTTTGGGGCTAGGATGAAAGACACAGGCAGGGCTGTGAAGGCAGGATGCTGGGGATCCTTACATGCCCTGCTGGCTCCCTAGACCTCAGCCAAGCCAGGTCCCTTTGGAAGGGTCAGGACCCGGAGGTGGCTGATGGATATCAGAGCTGGAGAGAAAAGGGACCTGAGTCTCAGAGCTGGGCTGGCCGATGGACAGGAGAGTTAACGTATGGCATCAGTGATCAGAGAGGCTTTGGTGTTACATGGCATGGAGGATAGGAGCAGGATCTTGGAGTCACTGAGTTCAGAATTCGAATCATGTCTATCTGCTTTAGCCTTCCCTCAATCTGTTCTCCATGTTCCAGTCATCTGTTGCTGTGTAACACACCACCCCAAAACTTAGCAGCTTAAAACAGCCACCCCCTGTTTGTCTCTCAGGGGTCTGATAGTTAACTGGGCTCAGCAAGCAGTTACTCTGCTCCATATGGTGTTGACTGGGCTACAGTCTTCTGAGGCTTTACCTGGCTGCAGTTGGAAACCAAGCTGGTGCTGTTAGCTGGAATGCCTCCATTTGCCACACGCCTCTCTGTGTAGCTCAGCCTTTTCATCAAAGAGGCTGGGCTCTGATGGGAAAAATCCCAAGTGGACGAAACAGGAGCTAGAGATCTTTGAAGGTTCCATCTTGAAAATTATTCAGCATCACTTTTGCTGTATTTTCTTGGTCAAAATAGGCCAAGGGCTCAACTTGAGGGGAGGGGAACCAGACTCTGTCTATTGATGAGAGGAACAGCACAGCACTCGTGGCCGTGATTAGCGTGCCACCCCTCCCGAGGCAGACAGCGACCTCCCTAGAACGTAAATAGCCCTGCATCCTCTGCTCGTTGGCGTCCTTTTGCCCTTGTGAGAAATGCCAGGCTCCTTTACCCTGGTGGCCTCCAGGAATGTGGTCTCTACCCACCCCTCTAGACCTCATCTCACGCCACTCATTGGCCTTCTCACTGTGTCCTGGCATCATCCACTTCCTGTCAGTAACTCCAACGTGCCAAACTCTTCTCACCTCCGGGCCTTTGCACATGCTGCCCACTCTGCCTGGAGTCAGCCGCTCCTTGTCTGATGGCTCTTCTTCATTTCTCAGGAGTTAGCAAAACCGATACTGCGTGACCTCTTTATCACGTAGTCAGTCAGCAAATATTCACTGTGCTAGACACCGATCGAGGCCTGGGATATTCCACTTCAGCATCCTCCCTCAGGATTTTTGCTCTAATTAAAGCCTATAATTTTGTTGTTTCACTTCTCTTTCCTCTTTTTCGTATTAACTATCTCTCCCCTTGGAAAGAGGGTGGACTTGTCTGGAATCACGCCGGTTTCCCATTTGAGAGTAAATGTCCAACAAGTGTGTTTTTTAGGAAAGAATGCTGCTTAACTTAGGTTTATGACCTTGGCCAAGGGACCAAACCTCTCTCAGCCTCAACTTCTCTCTTCGTAACATGTAGTTATGAAGAGTACCTATCTCAGGAGAGTTGTGAGGATAAAGATAAATGAATGAAGATAAGCCCTTGCAATGTCTGATATATACAGGTGGGCTACAGTCCATAGGGTCACAAAGAGTTGGACATAACTGAAACAACTTAGCATGCCCAGGTCTTCAATATAACAGTCCCTGACCCTTTATAATTATTAATGTCATTATTATTATTTTATGAAAGTGAGATCTTGGCTTTACTATGCCAAAAATTAGCCAGCAAATTCTGTAAGGGTGGGGGAACTCTGCTGGCTGGTTCTGAGTTGTGAGTTAAGCACCTAGGACAATGCCTGACCCTCACGAACTGCTCGATTCAGGTCGCTTAGATGAAGAAACACGGAATGGATGCCTTGTGTTGCTTCTGTCGTCTGTCCCATAGCAGGAAGTCCTTCCAGGCAACACCTAACATCATCCTCTTATACCAGCTAATGTCCAGCATTATGCAAACTCGAGAAAGAGCTGCTAGCAGCAGATGGGTGCCCTCCCACTGTGGAGCTGTCTGGCCACCATGTGGCCTCATCAATACACCACTGACCCTCCGGAAGGAGGAGCTGCCTTCGTCTCGCCCTGCTCATAGCCATCAGTCGTAAAGGACGGTAATCACCATTTACTCGGTGTTTACTGTGGGCCAAGGACTGTTACTGCTTTTTATGTGGCATTCGGTCAGGCCAGTAAGCTAATGCCCTGCCTGAGGATCAGAGAGGTTGAGTGGGCTGCCAGCAGCTCAACAGTTAGGAGCTGTTTGATTCTGTGTCCACGCTCTTGTCCACTGTCCTGTGTACCACATTGCTAGTGCCTGGCCCTGTCCTTCCTGTGGCACTCCCGTAATCTCTACAAACATCTCTGTCATCACCCTGTGCTTATAGCCCTAAGGCAGAGCTGGCC
The DNA here is from genome assembly GCA_006408675.1 of Madoqua kirkii. Lineage (NCBI taxonomy): Eukaryota > Metazoa > Chordata > Mammalia > Artiodactyla > Bovidae > Madoqua > Madoqua kirkii. The sequence goes on along the minus strand of SJYC01060951.1, from coordinate 5,709 downwards.
TCATGGGCACACAACCTGGGCAGTCGCACAGAGCCCCAAGCTCAGAGGGTCCCCACGCTTGGTTGAACGCTCTGCTATCGCTATCTTGAAATCCTTAATAAGTTTTGAACAAGGAGCCCTGCATTTTCATTTTGCACTGAGCCCCCTGAGTTATGTGGCCAGTGCGCCATGCCAGCTCCCTTACCAGCCCGTGAGATCTCACAGGATAACTCATGAGTATGGTTTTTCTTTTGGATCTTCAGCACCTCGGGTTCAAGGACACTGGGCCAAGGTAAGATAGCCATAAGGGGCAATGCCTTCAGCTGGGACACTCCTCAGAAAAGTGGTTCCACCACCACTTGCTATGTGGCCTCTGGAAAGTCACATCATGTCTCTGGGCTCGGCTGTGCTTGTTTTCCAGCCCAGTTGGGAGTCAAGGCAACACAGGGCGTGGTACTTTATGATCCTGAATGTCTGGGGCTGGTGGGGACACAGTGTGTGGGAGAGGTTGTCGTGAGCCCGTTCTTCCTCCAGCAGAGCTGGCTGCTGAGTGGAAGGGTCCAGGAGGGCCCATCTTGCCAGACTCTGGCTCACTTCCCCAAGTGGGAATGGTCCTCGGAAGTGACGGTCATGTATGCCCACCCAGAAGTGGAGATACTGCACATGAAGATCCTTATACATTCCCCGTGCCCAGTGCAGCCAGACAGCTGGCTGTCTTCCTGGCTCGCATGCCAGCTTCCGGCACTAAGACTCCTTGCCTCCTCCTCCTGCATGTGTAAATGTTAAGTGCTGTGGAGGGCAAACACCCTCAGGAAGCCCAGCCGCTTTTCCATTTACCTGCCTCACCGGTTGGAGATCAGATAGCTCTGGAGATCAGATGCAAATTTCAACCACAGAGTCTGTACCAACAGTGATGCCGGGGCGGCCCCTGGAGGCTTTGGCTGCAGTGAGGAGAGTGGGGACAGACCTGTCTTTTCTAAAGCGGAAGAGAGCCCTGTCTGGGCTGATTCTGTGGAGGATTACGTCTGGGGCAGACAGCTCCAATCCAGGCACCCTTTAAGGAAGAAACATCCTCTTCTGACAATTTCTCCCATGTCTCTCAGGTCCTCACACTGTCCCTCGTGTCATCTGGGCCTAGCTTCACTGTCCATCGGGCAGGTGCAGACACAGGCTCCTGTGCCCAAGGCTGGCAGTTGGAAGCGGCTCTTTAGTGCTCTGGGCACAATACCATGCAGATCCACTCGAGAGGTGACACAGGCAGAGAGCACGACTAGGAAGAGACAGATAAATGCCTCATAACTGACTATGTGGGTCAATCAACTGGTCTAGGTTAGTATAGGGCAGTGCTTTGGGGATAATGAATATCCTAGAATGCCTCCACTAGAGTTGGCGAGTCCGGGGAGTGGGCAGGGATGGGGTGTCAGAGTGGATGGGAAAATGTCTTACAGCCTTGTAAGTGCCTCATGCAGAGGAGGACATGTTATCCTTAAGAACTGCAAGTTGTCAGCAAACATTTCAAAGGTCAGCGTGCAAAGGCAATTCTTTCAGTGTCTTTGCTGCCTGTGACCATCTCCCTGGGTATTCTCAGCCCAGCTCTGTGAGTGTGCATCTTTCTGTGTTTCTGGGTCTCTCTCTCCACCATCCTCTCTCTCAGCCTTTTCTCCTGTTTCTTCCATCTGTCTGGCTCATCTCTGGTCTATCTCGTCTGCTCTCTCTGTCTGTCCTTCCTCTCCCCAGACCCCTCACTGCCCCTGCCACCATTTTTTTTTTGCCAGATGCTGTGTCTAAGCCTGCACACAGGTTTTTCCTGTCCTGAGTGATTTACGGACCTGGCTCAGCCCGAGAAATGCTGAGTGACATCTATGCTGCTCCAGGAGCTGGTGTCTGCAAAGCAAGCTCCACCCTTGGTCCCCAGGCAACCATCTCTGGGACAGTTCTGAGTTTCTGCTTCCTTCTGACAGCTAGGCTCCCCACTGTGGTCCTCATAGATGGATGCCTGGCTCTGAGCCGCACCCCCAGCCCTGGCCGTTGCTGCTCAGTCTCTCTGTGCCTCTGATGTGACTTCTGGCTTTGCTTCCGTGCATCTCTGCTCCGAGCTCAGTTTCTGTCTCCATCTCTGAGCTTGGGGTATGTCCCCACCTGCCCATCTTTCTCTCTAGCTGCTCCTCTGTCTCTGCCCAGGCTTCTTTCCAGGTTCACTCCTGTCCCTCCCTGATTTTGCAAACAGCACTTAAGTGATACCAAAGGCAGCAAGGACAACCCTCAACCACGTTCTCCAAGCTGGACTACCCTCCTCAGACAGCTCAGGCCTAACCCAGGACCCAGGGCCAGGCTGCGCCCCTCCTGCCCCGCCTTGTCTTTCACGTCACGTAGGGGAAGTTGCCTGAACTCTCGGTGACACCGCTGTCAGGGCCCGACTTACCAGGAGAGCATGAATAATTAAAAGCTGTAGCTGAGGCTTGTTCCGATTTAAACTGTATTAGTGTTGCCAACTGTCCTGACCCATTTAATATTCATGCCATTCTTGGCTCCTTTAAAGAGAGGGGAGTTTGCTACCTGATTTAAATTGTGCCTGTCAGTTTCGATTAAAGATCAGGTTGACCACAGTTGCAGGGAAATTAAATGAACATTCTCTTAAGCAGTATCATAGAATTTAATGTAGTAATTAATATCTATTGCAATGTGCTGCTGCTAGGAATGGCTTGGAGTATAATCCAGTGCTCAGGGAGGGGTGAGGCCAGCAGGGCCCCCAAAGTCTTGATTTCCAGAAATGGGGTCCCCAGTGGGCCTGGTCTTTAACTCACTCTCCCTCTAAGACAGGCAGAAAGCAGAGACACAGATGTTGCTTTAGGGTCGGTACAGGTCATGCAACCTTTTGCCCAAGTCACATTTGGGGAAACCGAGGCAGGGGGCATCAGAGGCTTGTTCAAGGCCAGTTTTGATCTGTAACAGATGTGGAACACTGGATGGTGGGAAGACCAACCTCTCGGGTCCAGGAGTTCCCCAGTGGCAGTCAGGTGTGGTCCACAGCTGAGGAGGGGGCAGAGGTCTTTTAGACAGAAGGGCTGGGAGGACCACTGGTGCCTGCAGAAGGGGAGGTTGTTTAGGCTGAGGGATGCCTAAAACTTTAACAGGTTTTAAAGTGTGGACCGACCTTAATTGATTAATGACACCTGTCTACAGGGGGCGGGTCTTGAGTCTGTGGCATGATCCATCAGCTGGGTCCGCCGGGGGCATGGTGAGGGAAGAGGTTTATAAATGTGCTCCCTCCTGCTGGCAGAAGTTTGGCTTGGCTTCCTCTTCTGGAAGATGGAATAATAACTAAGCTATCCCTGCAAGGGCCAGTGTAAGAACTAAATAGGATAATGGAGGCAAACCACAGGCTCAGTCCAGTGGTTAGGGATGCAGGCCCAGAACTGGGTGGGCTGGGGGTGCATCCTGGCTCTGCCACTTAGTGGGTGCCTGTCCTTCGGTGAGGTGGCCTCTCTGACTCAGTCTGACCATCTGCAAAATGCAGATAATAGTGATACTTTTCATGGAGGTCAAATACTTGTAGAGCATCTAGAGAAAGACCTGGTCCCAAGCGTCATATGAATATTTGCTGTTATTACTGTGATGGTGGGAACTCATTGGATAAGCAGGAGGGAGATTTGTTGTTGTATATATCACATATCACACTTTGGCCACCTCATGTGAAGAGTTGACTCATGGAAAAGACTCTGATGCGGAGGGACTAGGGGCAGGAGGAGAAGGGGATGACAGAGGATGAGATGGCTGGATGGCATCACTGACTCAATGGACATGAGTATGAGTGAACTCTGGGCTTGGTGATGGACAGGGAGGCCTGGCATGCTGTGATTCATGGAGTCGCAAAGAGTCAGACATGACTGAGTGACTGAACTGAACTGAACTGATATCACATATATATTTATATACAAGATATTATAAGAATCAGACACTCTTCTTTTTCTAAATTAACATCTGATTCAAATAAAAGCATGCACGTGTATGTGTGTGGGTACTATGAAGCTAATAAAATGAACACTGATGTTTCCACCCCAACCCAAGAACTAGAACATTCCCAAACTACTGAAACTCTGCTGTGCTTCTCCCTCATGGTAAATCCTTGCTCCCTGTCAAGGGTCACTCTAGTTAAAATCTGCATTTATCATTCTGCTGTCTTCTTGAAAACATAAAGTCTGGGTTTGGAGAGGTTTTTTGAAAATTCATTCATTGGCTGCTCTGGGTCTTCATGCTGCATGAGGGCTTTCTCTAGCTGCAGTGAGCAGAGGCTGCTCTGCTGCCATGTGCCGGCTTCGCATCGCAGAACACACGCTTCTCTTGTTGCGGAGCACAGGCTCTAGGCGTGCGGGCTTCAGCAGTTGCAGCACGTGGGCTTAGTTGCCCCATAGCATGTAGAACCTTCCTAGACTAGGGACAGAACCAGTGTCCCCTGCACTGGTGGGTGGATTCTTAACCACTGGACCACCAAGGAAGTCCAATTTTTGTTTTTTTTTTCTTCTTATGACACAAAAGGTAATTATTTTGCAACTTCTTCACTCAAAAATCTCATTTTAAAAGGTTCCTTCAAGCTGATTGTGGAGCTGCAGTTCACTTGTTCTTACGGCTGCACAGGGTTCCAGAATGTGCCCGTGACACATCTTGTTTATCCAACATTCAGATATGATCCCCACCACTGGGACACCCCTAGCTGTGTCTCCAGGCACACATGGCAAGCGCTTCTCTAAGGTGTGAACAAGGGAGTGATCCCTGGGCCCTCGTGTTAAGACAGCCTCATTTTTATGACTCGATCAAATCCCTGGATGCAACTGAGATCAGGCTAGGTCAGCCTGGTCCTGCCCGCAGATGAGGATGGGGCATGGACATATGACCTCTCAGGGCTCTGGGATGCTGGAGAAACAGTGCCAACTCTTGCTTCTGTCCTACTTGTTCCCCTTTTACCTTGAACACTGCATGGAGCTCCCCAGGACTGCAGAAGCTCCTTGGGAAATGAAACAAGGTGAGTCCATGGGCTGCGGCTGAGTGGGCTCTGCACCTGCTCCTCCCACCTCTTAGCATCAGGGAGAGGAAAAAAGCAGTACTAGAGGAGAGATGGAAGGGTTATTGATACCTTACCAGTGAGAACTCTTGTCAGTGTATTTTAATGTTATGGTTCAATTTCACTATGGGGGTAAGAATGTCTGCCTCATGGGTTGTTGTGAGGGTTAACGAATTAATGCAGCTCTGTGCTTCTATGCAGAGTACATCATGAGAAACGCTGGGCTGGAAGAAGCACAAGCTGAAATCCAGATTGCTGGGAGAAATATCAATAACCCCAGATATGCAGATGACATCACCCTTATGGCAGAAAGTGAAGAGGAACTAAAAAAGCCTCTTGATGAAAGTAAAAGAGGAGAGTGAAAAAGTTGGCTTAAAGCTCAACATTCAGAAAACTAAGATCATGGCATCTGGTCCCATCACTTCATGGGAAATAGATGGGGAAACAGTGAAAACAGTGTCAGACTTTATTTTGGGGGGCTCCAAAATCACTGCAGATGGTGACTGCAGCCATGAAATTAAAAGACACTTACTCCTTGGAAGAAAAGTTATGACCAACCTAGATAGCATATTCAAAAGCAGAGACATTACTTTGCCAACAAAGGTCCATCTATTCAAGGCTATGGTTTTTCCTGTGGTCATGTATGGGTGTGAGAGTTGGACTGTGAAGAA
>SJYC01060950.1:0-14032 GCA_006408675.1 Madoqua kirkii | reverse complement strand
ACTTACTCCTTGGAAGAAAAGTTATGGCCAACCTAGATAGCATATTTAAAAGCAGAGACATTACTTTGCCGACTAAGGTCCGTCTAGTCAAGGTTTTTTCTGTGGTTTTTCCAGTGGTTGTGTGTGGATGTGAGAGCTGGACTGTGAAGAAGGCTGAGCACCGAAGAATGATGCTTTTGAACTGTGGTGTTGGAGAAGACTCTTGAGAGTCCCTTGGACTGCAAGGATATCCAACCAGTGCATTCTGAAGGAGAGTAACCCTGGGATTTCTTTGGAAGGAATGATGCTAAAGCTGAAACTCCAGTACTTTGGCCACCTCATAAGAGTTGACTCATGGGAAAACACTCTGATGCTGAGAGGGACTGAGGGCAGGAGGAAAAGAGGAGACCGAGGATGAGATGGCTGAATGGCATCACGGACTCTATGGACGTGAGTCTGAGTGAATTCTGAGAGATGGTGATGAGCAGGCAGGCTTCGCATGCTGTGATTCATGGGGACGCAGAGTCGGACACTACTGAGCAACTGAACTGAACTGAACCAACCCTAAGTTTTCTCCTAGAAGCATAACTAAATAAGCGATAGTAATTCAGCAAAAATTATCTATTTTAGCTTATAATGCATAATTTCTTAAATTGGAATAATCCTGTGTTTTGTATCTATTAAAATAATTTTCATCTCTGATTTTTTTTTTTTACTTTCTGCATTCAATTATTTTAATCAAGTGCTCTTATTTTTGTCATCAGTTTATTTAGACCTTATAATGTGGCCGTGGGGATACAAAAAGAATAAAGCACAGCTCCTTCCATCAAGAACCTCACAAGCAGAGTTTAGACCAGAAAATAACAAAATAGAGATGAAAAAGAAGGGCATTACAGGCAGAGAATATTAATGTATAATGTATAATAGCAAGACAGTTTGAAGCTATATTATTAAAAGACTCTTCCCAGTATACTGCATTTCAGTAAAATTGGAATTTGGGCTGTGTATTCTTTTTCTTGGAGATGGGCCACACAGCAGGATAAGGTGACTAGTGAAAGAAAAAACAGAAAAAAAAATGAGTAGTTTGTTGGCCAGACTATGAATGAGACTTTGGCTACAGAGAAATATTCAAATTTTTCCTGTACATAGTAAGAGCACTGAAAGTAATACCACTGTCGGATTACCTCTCTCTCCTACTATTAGTGCTTTTATTCTATTTTTTAAATTCAATAAATGCCAAGACCATTTTGTACGCAGAGTCGGACACTACTGAGCAACTGAACTGAACTGAACCAACCCTAAGTTTTCTCCTAGAAGCATAACTAAATAAGCGATAGTAATTCAGCAAAAATTATCTATTTTAGCTTATAATGCATAATTTCTTAAATTGGAATAATCCTGTGTTTTGTATCTATTAAAATAATTTTCATCTCTGATTTTTTTTTTTTACTTTCTGCATTCAATTATTTTAATCAAGTGCTCTTATTTTTGTCATCAGTTTATTTAGACCTTATAATGTGGCTGTGGGGATACAAAAAGAATAAAGCACAGCTCCTTCCATCAAGAACCTCACAAGCAGAGTTTAGACCAGAAAATAACAAAATAGAGATGAAAAAGAAGGGCATTACAGGCAGAGAATATTAATGTATAATGTATAATAGCAAGACAGTTTGAAGCTATATTATTAAAAGACTCTTCCCAGTATACTGCATTTCAGTAAAATTGGAATTTGGGCTGTGTATTCTTTTTCTTGGAGATGGGCCACACAGCAGGATAAGGTGACTAGTGAAAGAAAAAACAGAAAAAAAAATGAGTAGTTTGTTGGCCAGACTATGAATGAGACTTTGGCTACAGAGAAATATTCAAATTTTTCCTGTACATAGTAAGAGCACTGAAAGTAATACCACTGTCGGATTACCTCTCTCTCCTACTATTAGTGCTTTTATTCTATTTTTTAAATTCAATAAATGCCAAGACCATTTTGATGATCTTTGTACAAATACTGTCTTCCTATAGTGATCATGCTTTACTTTCCTCTAACTCTTTGATTCAGTCTTTATTTAAAATTATATCTTCCTTGAACTGTTTTCCTGACATATAGTACTTCAATAAGCATTTCCCTTTATGATTATTTTACATTAATCTGTTTTGCTTTAAATTTTTACAATCTATGATTCATCAAGCAATAATTTTGTAGTTTGTTTTTAGATAGATTATTATGGTAGTAGTGTAGTACCTACTATATTAATAATTTATAGACACTATATAAAAACAGAGCCTTAGTAAGTGTACTTCAGAAGTTAGGTTAAAATTCTTCAAAATTTCTGGTAACAATATTAACATTCCTTACATTCAGTGGAGTAACTACTAATGTTCAACATGGGTAGCTCGTCTTGTAGTTCAGGAAAAATATAAATAAGAGAGTCTCTAATTTCAAGGCAAATTCAGAGACACATCTTATTTTGTGAAATCTGTTGGACAGTTTTAAGGTGTTATATTTTCATTTATAGCAACTATTTTCATTTATTGTAGTAAGCATTCTATTTTTATGCATTCTTTTCTTATTTTAAAAACACAGAGGCTTATTGTAAAGCTATAATAACACATTTTTACTTAGCTATGATAGTATTCAGGCTCACTATAGATGTTATAATAACTGCGAACATTTTCCAAAGCTAACAGTGGCTTTGTTCACTTTATCTATATACATAGAAAAATATCAATTTTTGTGTAACCACATATTATATTCCATTTCCAAACACAGGTGATCCCAGGATTTTTAACTTCTGAAAGGCATCCAGTTTGTGAAAGAACCACCTTGTATACCAGCAAGTATGTCCTTTAAAGGACATATTAAAGTCTATCCTTGAGAGATATACAGCCTGCTCCTTCTTTATGCTGTAATTCCTCCACACCCTCTGATGCTTTTTCATCAGCATTAATCTGATGCTTTTTTCCCCTGCATTTCATAGTAGGGTTTCATAGTACACAGGTGATTCCAGATTAATCACTTACACTTTCATAAGTTACTCTATGAACTGAATACCCTATTAATTTACATTAATAACCTATTTGACATCAGGTTATTTCCAATCTAAGTATAGTTTTATCCTATATGGGTGTCATAAAGTGAAAGAAGTTCCTTAAATAAACATGTTCTTTAGGAATTGTAACACCAACACTTCAATTTGGTACAACTCCAAAATCTTAACTTTTCCTGTGCTGACGAGAGCTTCTCTTAAGTCTACTAATTGTTATTTCAAGATGACTATTTCCCCAGTCCACAGTGGATCCATAGATAACTGTGCCATCCTCAACACTGAAGAGTTAAACAATATCATAACTAATATGATATTTATAAATAAACAGCCAAGAAATTACAGCCCATCCTGAGATATGCAGAAGAAAAATGCCTTAAGAATTTTTGAAGCCACATTTTGTAAAACGTCAAAATATTTTACAAAATATGTAAGCTATTTCTTTATCAATTAAGGTTGACAAGATAATAGCAAAAAATGAATTGCTGGTTTCTATTTTTTATTCTGTACTCTATAGAAGTTCTATACTCTTATACTTTCTTATTAGAATTTTATATAAAACAACAAAAAATCACTCAATTAAGCAGAAAACAAAGACATAACATTTGTTGCACATAACTTCATATTTTAGTTACTGAATAAATAATTGTATAATACCACCAATGTATCATGGAGCATTCTAAATGTCTTACAAATATAAACACGTTCAGTTCAGTATAGTTCAATTCAGTTGCTCCATCGTGTCTGACTCTTTGCGACCCCATGAATCGCAGCATGCCAGGCAGCCCTGTCCATCACCAACTCCAGGAGTTCACTTAGACTCATGTCCAAAGAGTTGGTGATGCCATCCAGCCATCTCATCCTCTGTCATCCCCTTCTCCTCATGTCGTCAATCCCTTCCAGCATCAGAGTCTTTTCCAATGAGTCATCTCTTCCCTTGAGGTGGCCAAAGAATTGGAGTTTCAGCTTTAGCATCACTCCGTCCTAAGAAATCCCAGGGCTGATCTCCTTCAGAATGGACTGGTTGGATCTCCTTGCAGTCCAAGGGATTCTCAAGAGTCTTCTCCAACACCACAGTTCAAAAGCATCAATTCTTCAGCACTCAGCTTTCTTCACAGTCCAACTTTCATATCCATACATGACCACAGGAAAAACCATAGCCTTGACTAGACGGAACTTTGTTGGCAAAGTAATGTCTCTGCTTTTGAACATGCTATCTAGGTTGGTCATAACTTTTCTTTCAAGGAGTAAGCATCTTTTAATTTCATGGTTGCAATCACCATCTGCAGTGATTTTGGAGCCCCAAAAATAATGTCTGACACTGTTTCCACTGTTTCCCCATCTATTTCCCATGAAATGATAAGCACGTTAATACTCATTAAACTAGTGCTGAATTACTATGCACTTTAGAGTTTTCATGCGAAGTAGCTACAGAGGTTTAGAAGGTACTTGTTAGTAGTGACAAAGAGATTATTGAAATAATGGGGCTTCCATGATCAGGGGGCAGTTATAGCAATCCAATTGCAGTACAAAGAACTTTTAATGACCATTCTGTTTTCAAGGATTAGAAACTCATTGTTCCTGTAGAAGTCTTATAGGTTAAATGTCTTCTTCACTGGGCAGTAAGTGAAAGAATATATGCTTTAAAAATCATTTTCTTATATAGATGCAATGTGGGAGACCTGGGTTCGATCCCTGGGTTGGGAAGATGCCCTGGAGAATGGAATGTTTACCCATTCCAGGATTCTGAACTAGAGAATTCCATGGACAGAGGAGCCTGGCAGGCTACAGTCCTTGGAGTCACAAAGAGTCAGACAAGACTGAATGACTTTCACTTTTACTTTTCACTATATAGAGAGTTTTCTGGACTAGGTTTTTTTAAAAAATATATATATATATTATTTTATTTGATGTGAGGATTTTGTGAGATAACAGAGTCTACTGTTCACTGATTTATAAGCCAGATTGTCTGTCCATTGGTCTTCCCTGGTGGCTCAGATAGTAAAGAATTTGCCTGCAATGCAGGAGCCCCCAGCTGGATCCCTGGGTTGAGAAGATCCCCTGGAAGAGGGCATGGCAACCCACTCCAGTATTCTAGCCTGGATAATCCCATGGACAGAAGAGCCTGATAGGCTATAGTCCATTGGGTCACAAAGAATAGGACATGATTGAGCAACTAAGCATAGCACAGTCTATTACCTTAATTCATTTTATTGAATCCTCAAAATTTCTGATCATACCAAGTAATAGAAGGGAAAACTAAAACTCAGGTTTAAGTACTAGCAAGTCACTGTCCGATGATAGGCTTAAAAATTATATTTTGATTGAATTATGCTCAGGGCAGAAAAAAAAGCATGTATTGTAATGGAGAAGGGCTAATATCAACTTTTGCTTAGATTTATGTTTTAATAGCATTGATATTATTATTTTATTATTATTTTCACAACCCCTGCTTTGGAGGTGGGGAAACAAATGAGAGTTATGACTCTGTAACCATTCCATTGATAGTGACTGGAAGTCAAGCTAACTATAGAGGCAAGGTAATATAGCAAAATAAAATGCCATAAAGAAGTAGGTTCAAAATCAAACAGAATCTTGTTAGAATTAGTAAACAAATTTAGCAAATTTGCATTTATACCAAATTAACACTGAAAAATCAATTGTGTTTCCACATGCTAAAAAATAAATTTAAAAAAGGAATCAGAAGAGGAAATTAAGCAGTCAATTTCATTTAGAGTAGCACCAAAAGAATAAAATACTTAGGAATAAACTTAATCAAGGTGGCAAAAGACCTGTATGATGAAAAATACTGTTGTTGATAAAATAAAGAACAAAAAAAAATAAATAGAAAGCCAATCTATGTTCACTAACTGGAAGGATTACTATTTTAAGATGGCCATATTACCCCCAAAGCCATCTACATATTCATATGGAATCTCAAAAAACTTTGGACAGACAAAACAACTTGAGAAAAACCAAATTGGAGGTGTCATGCTTCCTGATTTCAAGCACTACAAAACTATAGTAATCAAAACAGTGTGGTATGAACATAAAGACAGACACATAAACAGATGGGAATGAGAGCCCAGAAACTTCCTCACACGTGATTAAATAATTTCTACAAGGTGCCAAAACCATTCAATGGAGAAAAGGCAGAATTTTAAACAGTTTAGGGAAAACAGGATATCCACATGCAGATGAATGAACCTGGATTATTCAAGAGAAAATATTTGCAAATCACATATCTGATAAGAACTTAATATATCCAAAACACTTAAAGAACTATGATTGAGTCTAAGAAAGCAATATAATATAGAAATGGGTAAAGGACTTGAAAGGATATTTCTCCACAGAAGACATACAATTAGTTGATAAGGACATAAAAGATCCTAAATATCACTAATAATTAGGCAAATGCAAATAAATAATAAAATAAGATTTGACCTCAAACTTATTAGGGTGGCTATTAAAAAAAAAGAAAAACTAGAGAAAAATTACTGTCAGTGAGCACTTGAAGAAATTGAAGTCCTTGAATACTGTTAGTGGAAATGTAAAACAGAGGAGGCTATGTGGAAAACAGTATGGCATTTCCATAAAAAAGTAATTATAGAATGTAGTCCAGCAATTCCACTTCTAGTTATATACCCCAAATAATTGAAAGCAAGGATTCCATCAGTTATTTGTAAACCAATGTTCACAGCAGCCAAAATATGAAAGTAACCCATATAACAACAGATGAAGAAAGAAACATGATGTGCTGTATATATATATATAATGAAATATTATTCAGCTTTAAAAAGGAAGGAAATTATCATGCATACAGCAATTTGGATAAATCTTGACAATATTAGCTAAGTGAATTAAGCCAGTCAACAAATGATGAGTACCATATGATTCCACTTATGTGAGGTCCCTTTGTGTGTGTGCTCAATCACTTCAGTCATGTCCAGCTCTTCCCAACCCCATGGACTATATCCCACCAGGTTTCTCTGTTGATGAAATTTTACCAGAAAGAATACTAGAATGGGTTGTTATGCCCTCCTCCAGGGGATCTTCCTGATCCAGAGATTAAGTCCACATCTTTTGTGTCTTCTACCTCGCAGGCAAATTCTTTACTACTTGAACCAACAGGAAATCCCCATGTGAGGCTCCTATAGTAGTCAATTTCACAAAAAAGTAAATTGGTTGTTATGAGCTGAGGAGTTGGGAAAATGGAGATTAATTGTTTAATGGTACAAAGTTTTCATTTGGAAAGATGAAAAACAGTTTTGGAAATGAATGGTGGTGATGGTTGCACAACACAGTGAATGTACATATGCTAGAAACTGAACACTTAAAAATGGTCACAGTGGTAAAATTTTTGTGATGTATCCTTTAGCACAAATTTTAAAGATTTTTTTTTAAGAAAAGAAATAACATTAGAGAAAGTGAAACTCAAAAATTACCAATTGATTTTTTAATTTAAAAGTTGTGACTTTGAGCAGTTGGTCAAAATCTTTTCATTTTTCAGTTTCTTTGAAAAGAAAATGTAGCTAATTCATATTCTCTGAGGTTTTTGGGAGGCTTATCACAATAATGTATGCAGAATACTTTGTACAGTGCCTGACACAAGTCAGATATGCAACAATAGCTTCAATGTTCATCGTACACCTGATGCATACATCAGTATTTGGATGGGGATTATCTGGCAAAAAGCTCCATTTAAATGATAAGTAGGTATTAATCACATTAACATCTTGTAATGATTAAACTATTAACTAGCATTTGTAATACAACAACATCTTAAGATATAAAATAAGCCCTGAATTTAATGACATTTCATCTAGTTTCTTTTTGTAGGGCTTAAGTCTGTTTGCAACACTTGTGTTACTCATCATAACTTATAATACAAATATGTAAAAATTGGAACTAAAGTAGTAGCTATAAGTTGCTACTGTATCTCTTGTTTAGTTACAGCTTTTGATCTGTGAGAGACAACAAGTAAAGATAAGGAAAGATGAAATCTATAGCCATCTTGGGAATCTTGGTATAGTCTGATAAAAAGTAATATTTTAGGGTGCCAAGGTTATGAATAAAAACCATCTAATTATTAATATTTGTTTTCCCAAGATTCAAGAATTCTTTCATTTGGAACAAATTAATACCAAGTCTATACCATAGTATAGATATGATTAGAAGCCTGGATTCTACAGTCAGATGTTCTGGGGATAAAATGTTACTCTTCCTCTTCATATTCATATGTCCTTGATCATGTTACTTTACCATTCTAGTCTAAACGTGATGATAAACAGAGCTAATTCATACAGATGAGATACCACATAAAACATTTAATGTAGTTCATTGCACTTAGTAAGTCTTTCATAATTTTTATTATGATGGTAATTATCATGATTCATGAGATCTTATTATCTCAGAAAATGGCTGGACACAGCCCGCTTAATTATAGTGGGATACAGCAAGCTGATCATTGCTAGCTTGAATGCAGGCTTGACACTAAGAGATGTTCAGACACAGAGAAGCATTTAGATTCAAAGGAAATACATCAGAGGTTTAATCCAGCTGGTACGTTGTAACTTTTAAAAGTAGGTAATGAAACTACATAACAGTTTTAAACAATTAAGCAGCTTGAAGGAAAGAGCATTGGTTTAACCCAATACTGCAAAATCATTAACTGACAGACAGAAAATCATAATTAAGAATGTAAAAGCAAATTGTTAGAAAGCCAGGCAGGTGATTAGGCAGCAATAGAGATACAGAGGTAGCAGAAGCACTGGCACAATATGGAAGTCCATTAGAGGATTTTTGCTCTTAGTTAAGACTGGGGAAGTTAAGTCTTTCAGTTTGGGTTTTCCCCAATATCAGCCGAGAGACAGGGAAGAAAGGACACATGGTTTATTGTAAAGGGGCAATAAACACAAGTGGGCTTCCCAGGCAACTCAGTAGTAAAGACTCTGTCTGCTGATGCAGGAGATGCAGGAGATGTGGGTTCAATCCCTGGGCTGGGAAGGTCTTCCAGAGGAGGAAATGGCAAACCCACTCCAGTATTCTTGGCTGGGAAATCCCATGGACAGAGGAGCCACGGGCTACAGTCCATGGTGTCACAAGGGGTCAGATATTACCGAGCAACTGAGAACACAGAGTAAACACAAGTAGAGAAGTGCAGAAGTAAAAAATAAATAAATAAAAAGGGAAGTTAAAGGTATCCAATAAAATATGTGTTAAGCCATCTTCAAGAGATAAAAGAATCAGAGGAGTTACATACCAAATGTTACTGATCTTTTTTTTTTTTTTAACTCTGCTGGTAAAAGGAGGGGAAGAGACTACTTTGGCTTCAGAAAGTAAAAAGCAAAAAGATGTAGACACTACCAGTTGGAAAATGCTCAGACCAGAGTGATGCACAGTAGAAGTTCATAGTATTAAGGAAGTCAGCTGTAAAGTTCATCCCACACACGTGGAGATATCACATCTAATCTACTTGTAACCATAAACCCAATGTTCATAGAACTCATCTCCTACTTGTCCTATTTCCTACCTCATTCCTTATTATGATAGCTGAAGCACTCTGGCAAAATTTTGCATTTTCTTCATGTTTTTAATCCTTTTTCTGAAATACTTGGGGACAGATGATTTTTTTCAAGTTCAGAATTTTTTTTTTAATTTCAGAAAGATAATATTTAATTTCTGTAATAATATTATGTATATTTAATAATATCTCCTGTGGTGTTTGGGGCAACACTCAGTAAGCAAATATATGGATATTTCTAGTACCACACAAATAAATATTGCCATTAAGTGATATGAAAGTGAGAGTGAAAGAGTTAGTCGTTCAGTCATGTCCAATTCTTTGCACCCCCTTGGACTTAGCTCATGGAATTCTTCAGGAAAGAATACTGGACTGGATTTCTGTGACATTCTCCAAGGGATCTTCCAGACCCAGGGATCACACCTGTGTCTCCAGCATTGTAAGAAGATTCTTTATTGTCTGAGCCATGAGGGAAGTCCATTAAGTGGTATAAGTCAATAAAAGCCTCACATCGATTCATGTCAGGTTTGTGCTTAGTCTGGATGTAAGTGGGATGTATATAATGTGAAACTAACTCTAGAATAAGACTCCCAACTCACAAATGTTCAATCATAACAGGTGGACCACAATATCTAGGAGATCATGAAGTTATAGAAATTTAGGTCAAGGAAGTGGGCTCCCTAGAAAGGGGGAGTGGAGGCTCTGAAGCTAGCATCAGATACTATTTATTCTCTTGATTCAGCTCAGGTCTACTGAGACAGCTCCTTGATAAGCTACCAGAAAAGAAAAAGTGAAGTTGCTCAGTCATGTCCAACACTTCACGATTCCATGGGCTGAATTCTACTAGGTTTCTCCATCTATGGGATTTTCCAGGCAAGTGTACTGGAGTGGGTTGCCATTTCCTTCTCCAGGGAATCTTCTCACCCTAGGGATCAGACCCAGATCTCCCGCATTGTAGGCAGACGTTTTACCCTCTAAGCCAGCAGGGAAGCCAAAGCTACCAGAAAGAAGGTAGGAAATGAGATTTCAAGAATATCTAGATTTGTTTCTCTTCAGATGCCAGCTTATGAAAATTATTGGATTTTCAGAACAAAGTTTTGGGATTCTAGAATAGTGGATAACTGGTAACGATACAGTGGATCTATATATTAAACCTGTCTTTTTCTACTTCATAAAAATTCTACAACTATAGTCCTCTCTCTCTCTTTCTCTCTCTCTTAGAATACAGAATTCTCGAATCCAGTGAGATAGAATCCTTAGTGTTTATATCTTAGCTTTTTTTTTGTTGTTGTTCTTATTGCACCCTTCCCTTATTAGCCTTTTTAGATTATTGTATCCCTAATTATCCAGCTCCATGACATTTAATTCAAAAGATATACTATATGTCTGAGGACTAACTGTGGCATTTCTGGAGGATCATGCATCATTATAATACCTAACATTTGTGTCCCCCTAAGAATCAATTTTTGTCCCTTTGGGGGCTATTTTTATTTATCTTATTATTACTTGGAAATATATGCCCAATTTAGAGAGCACAGATTTTACCCAATATGATAAGGTGAATTCTAACATATATGATGATTTTTAACATGTTTTTGTAATAAATTTAATCAGTTTAATTGAGTTTTATATTAAATAACATTTTAAAAAATCAAATGCATTAATAATATAAATTAAAATATATGGGTATAATGAATAGTCATGAACATATACTGTTAAAGTAATGAGTATATAAGTTAGTTGAAAGAAAACTATACGTGAAGTTAATCCAAGGACCTTGTGGGTGCATAGTAAGTGCTTTAGTGTTATTAGAGTGTTCCTGGTAGCTCAGCTGGTAACAAAGCTGCCTGCAATGCAGGAGACCCTGGTTCAATTTCTGGGTCAGGAAGATCCCCTGGAGAAGGGATAGGCTACCCACTCCAGTATTCATGGGCTTCCCTGGTAACCCAGCAGGTAAAGAATTAATCCACAGTGCAGGAGACCTGGGTTCAGTCCCTGGGTTGGGAAGATCTGCTGGAGATGAGAACAGCAACCCATTCCAGTATTTCGGCCTGGAGATTTCAATGGACTATACAGTATATGGGATTACAAAGAGTCGGACACAACTGAGTGACTTTTACTAAATGATTTATAAGTTTTATTTATTTTCAGTTTAGTCACTAGGTCGTGTCTGACTCTTTGTGACCCCATTGATTGCAGCACAGCAGGCCTCCCTGTCCATCACCAACTCCTGCAGTTCATTCAAACTCATGTCCATTGAATCCGTGATTCGATCCAACCATCTCATCCTCTGTTGTCCCCTTCTCCTCCTCCCCCCAATCCCTCCCAGCATCAGAGTCTTTTCAAATGAGTCAGCTCTTTGCATCAGGTGAACAAAGTATTGGAGTTTCAGCTTTAGTATCAGTCTTTCTAATGAATTTTCAGGACTGATTAGGTTCAGGATGGACTGCTTGGATCTTCTTGCAGTCCAAGGGATTCTAACAAGTCTTCTCCAATACCACAATTCAAAAGCATCAGTTCTTTGGCACTCAGCTTTCTTTATAGTCCAACTCTCAAATCTGTACATGACTACTGGAAAAACCATAGCTTTGACTAGATGGACCTTTGTTGACAAAATAATGCCTGTGTTTTTTAATATGCTGTCTAGGTTGTTAATATCTTTGCTTCCAAGGAGCAAGTGTCTTTTAATTTCATGGTTGCAGTCACAATCTGAAGTGATTTGGGAGCCCAAAAACATAAAGTCTGTCACTGTTTCCATTGTTTCCCCATCTATTTGCTATAAAGTGATGGGACCAGATGTCATGATCTCAGTATTCTGAAAATGGATTTTTAAGCCAGCTTTGTTACTCTCCTCTTTCACTTTCATCAAGAGGCTCTTTAGTTCTTCTTTGCTTTCTGCCATAAGCGTGGTGTCATCTGTATGTCTGAGGTTATTAACATTTCTCCCAGCAATCTTAATTACAGCTTGTGTTTCATACAATCCAGCATTTCTCATGATGTATTTTGCATATAAGTTAAAAAACAGGGTGACTATATACAGCCTTGACATAGTCATTTTCCCAATTTGGAACCAGTCTGTTGCTCCATGTTCAATTTTAACTGTTGCTTCTTGACCGACATGCAGATTTCTCAAAAGGCAGGTCAGGTGGTCTGCTATTCCCATCTCTTTCAGAATTTTCCAGAGTTTGGTGTGGTCCACATAGTCAATGGCTTTAGCAGAAGTAGATGTTTTTCTGGAACTCTCTTGCTTTTTCGATAATCCAGTAGAGGTTGGCAATTTGATCTCTGGTTCCTCTGCCTTTTCAAAAACCAGCTTGAACATCTGGAAGTTCACAGTTTGCATACTGTTGAAGCCTGGGTGGGAGAATTTTGACCATTACTTTGCTAATGTGTGAGATTAGTGCCTTTTTGCAGTAGTTTGAGCATTCTTTGGCATTGTCTTTCTTTGAAATTGGAGTGAAAACTGAGATTTTCCAGTCCTGTGGCCACTGCTGAGTTTTCCAAATTTGTTGGCATATTGAGTACAACACTTTCACAGCATTATCTTTTAGGATTTAAAATAGCTCAACTGAAATTCCATCACCTCCACTAGCTTTGTTCATAGTGATGCTTCCTAAGGCCCACTTGACTTCACATTCCAGGATGTTTGGTTCTAGGTTGACTGATGATCACACCATCGTGATTATTTGGCTTGTGAAGATCATTTTTCTATAGTTCTTCTGTGTATTCTCCCCACCTCTTTTTAATATCTTCTGCTTCCATTAAGTCTATACCATGTCTATCCTTTAATGTGTGCCATCTTTCCATGAAATGCTTCTTGGGGTCTCTAATTTTCTTGAAGAGATCTCTAGACTTTCCCATTCTATTGTTTTCCTCTATTTCTTTGCACTGATCACTGAGGAAAGCTTTCTTATCTCTCTTTGCTATTCTTTAGAACTCTGCATTCAAATGAGTATATATTTCATTCTCTCCTTTGTCTTTTACTTCTCTTCTATTCAAAGCTATTTGTAAGGCCTCTTCAGACAACTATTTTGCCTTTTTGCATTTCTTTTTCTTGGGAACAGTCTTGATCTCTGCCTCCTGTACAGTGTCATAAACCTCCATCCATAGTTCTTTAGGCACTCTGTCTATCAGATCTAATCCCTTGAATATATTTCTCACTTCCACTGTATAATTATAAGGGATTTGTCATACCTAAATGATCTAGTGATTTTCCCTCCTTTCTTCAATTGAAGTCTGCATTTGGCAAAAAGTTCATGATCTGAGCCATAGTTAGCTCCCAGTCTTGCTTTTGCTGACTGTATAGAACTTCTCCATCTTTGGCTGCAGAGAGTATAATCAATCTGATTTTGGTGTTGATTATCTGGTGATATTCATGTGTAGAGTCTTCTCTTGTGCTATTGGAAGTGGGTGTTGCTATGACCAGAGCATTTTCTTGGCAAAACTGTGTTAGCCTTTTTCCTGCTTCATTCTCTACTCCAAGTCAAGTTTT
>SJYC01060949.1:0-21521 GCA_006408675.1 Madoqua kirkii | reverse complement strand
TGGGCCTTGGCATGAAATGTGAATAAAATGTTAAACCTAGTCTCCTGATTTCTATAAGTCTCTACTGCACTTGATCATGTATATGTTTACAGAACATTTCTCTTCTCTCAAGTTCATTTCACTGTTCTCACTAACAAGTGATTTGTTTTCATTTCTTTCTCATTTCCTGTGCCCTGTTTAAACGTTCTTGGCATAACTACCCTTATGAGTACCCAAGTAGTTCGTTTTCCCCTAGTTCCCAGGTGGCTCAGTGCTAAAGAATCCACCTGCAGTTCAGGAGACACCGGTTCGATCCCTGGGTCAGGAAGATAGTCTGCAGAAGAAAATGGCAACCCATTCCAGTATTCTTGGCTGAGACATTCCATGGACAGAGAAGCCTGGCAGGTTACAGTCCACGGGGTCACAGAAGAGTCAGATACAACTTAGCAACTAAACAAGTACAATGCTTAGATTTTGTACTTAATACTCTAGGATTCATTTTACTATGTAACAATCTGCATTGAACATCTTCCTGCTGCTGCTGCTGTGGCCATGCTTCAGTCGTGTCCAACTCTGTGTGACTCCATAGACAGCAGCCCACCAGGCTCCCCCGTTCCTGGGATTCTCTAGGCAAAAACACTGGAGTGGGTTGCCATTTCCTTCTCCAATGCATGAAAGTGAAAAGGGAAAGTGAAGTCGCTCAGTCATGTCCAACTCTTAGCAACCCCTTGGACTGCAGCCTATCAGGCTCCTCCGTCCATGCGATTTTCCAGGCAAGAGTACGTTCCTAGAATAAGCCTAAAGATTATTTAAAAGACCACCGGAAAGGAAAAGAAAACTTTGTATATTACCATAACCTCTGCACAAGATTTACCAATGTATACACAGCCTTTCAATGAAAAATGAAAGTAAAAGTGAAACCCAGTTGGTTCCCCATGATTTAGAAACAGTAAGCACACTGACAGTAATATACAAGTGACTTGTCAAATATGAATATAAAATGTCACCACATTGTCTTACCTACTTCAGATTTCATAATCAGTCCCCCTCCCATTTATACTTCTTTAAACTCCTGATTAGCTCTTTTCTTCAATAGCTACAATGAAACCATAACTTAAGAGAAAGGGCTATTTCATTAACATCTGTAATAAAACCTAAAAAAAGTTTTAGTTTACTTAACATAGTAATCAATTAATAGAAAAATGTGAAATTCTTCATACACTATTTTTTAATTAATTATTATTGGATATAATTGTTTTACAATGTTGTATTAGTTTCTCCTGCTGCTGCTGCTAAGTCGCTTCAGTCGTGTGCGACTGTGCAACCCCAGAGACGACAGCCCACCAGGCTCCCCCGTCCCTGGGATTCTCCAGGCAAGAACACTGGAGTGGGTTGCCATTTCCTTCTCCAATGCATGAAAGTGAAAAGGGAAAGTGAAGTCACTCAGTCGTGTCTGACCCTTAGCGACCCCACGGACTGCAGCCCACCAGGTTCCTCCCTCCATGGGATTTTCCAGGCAAGAACTCTGGAGTGGGTTGCCATTTCCTTCTCTAATGCATGAAAGTGAAAAGTAAAAGTGAAATCACTCAGTCATGTCCGACCCTTAGAGACTCCATGGACTGCAGCCTACCAGGCTCCTCTGTCCATGGGATTTTCCAGGCAAGAGTACTGGAGTGGGTTGCCATTGCCTTCTCCTGTATTAGTTTCTACTGTTCAACAAAGTGAATCAGCTTATGTATAAGATATCCCCTCTTTTCTGTAATTCCTTCTCATTTAGGTCACTACAAACAACAGAATAGGGTTCAGCAGTATATAGCTAATGTATAGCTATAACCCTGAGCTATACATTAGGTTCTCATTATTTATGTATTTGAGCTATTTCAAATCCTGAAAGATGATGCTATAAAAGTGCTCCATTCAATATGCCAGAAAATTTGGAAAATTGACTGGAAAAGGTCAGTTTTCATTCCAATCCCAAAGAAAGGCAATGCCAAAGAATGCTCAAACTACCACATAATTGCATTCATCTCACATGCTAGTAAAGTAATGCTCAAAACTCTCCAAGCCAGGGCTTTAGCAATACATGAACCATGAACTTTCAGATATCCAAGCTGGTTTTAGAAAAGGCAGAGGAACCAGAGATCAAATTGCCAACATCCTCCAGATCATGGAAAAAGGAAGAGAGTTCCAGAAAAACATCTATTTCTGTTTTATTGACTACACCAAAGCCTTTGCCTGTGTGGATCACAATAAACTGTGGAAAATTCTGAAAGAGATGGGAATACCAGACCACTAGACTTGCCTCTTGAGAAACTTATATACAGGTCAGGAAGCAACAGCTAGAACTGGACATGGAAAAACAGACTAGTTCCAAATAGGAAAAGGAGTACATCAAGGCTATATATGGTTACCCTGCTCATTTAACCTCTATTCAAAGTACATCATGAGAAACGCTGGGCTGGAAGAAACACAAGCTGGAATTAAGATTGCTGGGAGAAATATCAATCACCTCAGATATGCAGATGACACCACCCTTACAGCAGAAAGCGAAGAGAAACTAAAAAGCCTCTTGATGAAAATGAAAAAGGAGAGTGAAAAAGTTGGCTTAAAGCTCAACATTCAGAAAACGAAGATCATGGCATCCGGTCCCATCACTTCATGGGAAATAGATGGGGAAACAGTGGAAACAGTGTCAGTCTTCAAAACCACTGCAGATGGTGATTGCAGCCATGAAATTTAAAGACACTTACCCCTTGGAAGGAAAGTTATGACCAAACTAGATAACATATTCAAAAGCAGAGACATTACTTTGCCAACAAAGTCAGTCTACTTAAGGCTATGGTTTTTCCAGTGGTTATTATGGATGTGAGAGTTGGACTGTGAAGAAAGCTGAGTGCCGAAGAATTGATGCTTTTGAACTCTGGTGTTGGAGAAGACTCTTGAGAGTCCCTTGGATTGCAAGGAGATCCAACCAGTCCATTCTGAAGATCAACCCTGGGATTTATTTGGAGGGAATGATGCTAAAGCTGAAACTCCAGATTTTGGCCACCTCATGCAAAGTGTTGACTCATTGGAAAAGTCTCTGATGCTGGGAGGGATTGGGCACAGTAGGAGAAGGGGACAACAGAGGATGAGATGGCTGGATGTCATCACTGACTCGATGGATGTGGGCCTGGCGTGCTGCGATTCATGAGGTCGCAAAGAGTCAGACATGACTGAGTGACTCAACTGAACTGAACTGTTCATACAGTTTAAATTCAAGTGAAAATAATAATGGCTTTGAAAGAGGAACATGTTTGATTAGGAATATAAAATAGGAACAGATCACATGGTTTAAGTTGTGTTTAATTCAGAGTGTTCTCTGTGGTTTCCATATATCACAACATTATTCACTATTATGTTTGAAGCTTTGACTAGCTATCAGCACTTACTGAAATTTTGTCCTCCCTATTCAATACTAAATAAAATTAACCATTCCACTTTAGGATACTAAATTGTATAAATTCCTGCCAAGACTTGATAGAGCAGAAATAATGTTAGAACCATCAGCAATTCTCTAAATGAAAGGAATTTTTAAATACCTACTTATTTTATATTAGTTATATAAAAGAATTATTTTTGGAAATAAAGTTGCTAAGCTTGATCAAGTAGACTTTCTTTTTTTTTAATGCGTAAACTAGGTTTGACTAGCATAACAGTTTGAGAAAAACTCCTTTAGAAATCCTCTTAGAGGTGATTAGAAGGAGCTCCAGTAAAGGTAAAATCTATAAAGCCAATAGATAACAATCAACTTAAATTGTTTCCATCAGTAAATGCCTATTTTTATTACAGGGCAGAATTTAATTAATTTTGTTTCATTTAATAAATATTTTAATAAAATGTAGTTCCTATACTAGATAATATCTTCTATTTCTAAACAGTTCAAAGTGTTAAAGATTATTATGACAGGAACATGTTACCAATATATATATTAGGTTTTTTCTCCTTCTAAATTATATCTCTTAAATGCTATAGGTCAAGTTGACCCTGAATATTGTGAATGAAAGTTGAGCACTAAAGAATTGATTCTTTTGAATTATGGTGTTGGAGAAGACTCTTGAGAGTCCCTTGGACTGCAAGGCGATGCAACCAGTCCATTTTAAAGATCGGTCCTGGGTTTTCATTGGAAGGACTGATGCTAAAGCTGAAACCCCAATACTTTGGCCACCTCATGTAAAGAGTTAACTCATTGGAAAAGACTCTGATGCTGGGAGGGATTGGGGGCAGCAGGAGAAGGGGACAACTGAGGATGAGATGGCTGGATGGCATCACCGACTCGATGGACATGAGTTTGGGTGAACTCCAGGAGTTGGTGGTGGACAGGGAGACCTGGTGTGCTGCGATTCATGAGGTCGCGAGGAGTCGGACACAACTGAGCGACTGAACTGAACTGAACAGAACTGATTGTGAATGAACTCCAGTCACTAAAGAATCCCATGAAAGCTTACATAACACTAGTTAAGGTTATAGATTCTGTTAGAAAGATTTTACTGTTATATAACAATGATGGTTAATATATAATTATTCATCCACAAACACACATCTCCCCCTCACAGTTTTAGCATAATGTTTGGCATTGAATGGGCATGTTTGCTTAAAAAAACAGTAAGTGTGTATAAATTCAAATATATGGAAATAAATCTAACTCTCAGAGAAAATACAACAATGGAGACAAGATATAAAGTAGAGAAGATTCATTATCGGCACAATTTCAGGGAAAAACATGCATACAATCATCCAATAACTTCAAATTTAAAATGTATTGAACTAAATCAAATTAATTATCTAAATAACATTCCCTCCTGCCCCCAAATTTTCTCTATATATATACTCTTCTGCCCAAAATTTCTCTAATCTTAATTAAATAAGTTTTTTACTTTGCACAAGCAATTCAGGCAATATTTTTACAAATGAAGTGATTTGATTTCCTGGAGCCTATTATACAGATTGAAATAAGCCAGAAAGAAAAACACCAGTACAGTATACTAATGCATATATATGGAATTTAGAAAGATGGTAATGATAACCCTGTATGCGAGACAGCTAAAGAGACACAGATGTATAGAACAGACTTTTGGATTCTGTGGGAGAGGGAGAGGGTGTGATGATTTGGGAGAATGGCATTGAAACATGTATAATATCATATAAGAAACGAATCACCAGTCTAGGTTCAATGCAGGATACAGGATGCATGGGGCTCGTGCACTGGGATGACGCAGAGGGATGGTATGGGGAGGCAGGTAGGAGAGGGGTTCAGGATTGGGAACACGTGTATACCCGTGGCGGATTCATGTTGATGTATGGCAAAACCAATACAATATTGTAAAGTAAAAATAAATAAATAAATAATAAAATTTTAAAAATTAAAAAAAAGAACAAATACAAATATACGCACAATGTCTAATCAAATAAACAAATTCATTAGCACATGAAATTTGTATGAAGAAAAAGAGTCATGTAAAAGTTATTCCCAGTTCTGCCACTGAGATGGGAATTTAAAAAGATTTAAAACATTGGTAGTTTAATCAATCTCAGTGACCCTTTTTATTGGAAGGAAGTACTGATTTGATTTATAAAAGTTTAATTCCAAATTAGAACAGCTGTTGATATCCCTTATCAACCATTATTTTGTTATACATGATAGGAAGATAAGCAGATAAGGTCACCTGCCTAGAATGGGATGCTACACATTATTCACGGCTCTAATTTTTGTTCAGTAATTGGTAGATGCCATTATCATTCTGCTTGCTAATGACTATGATATACTGCTAAGGCAAATTAGAGAAGTAGAATGTTCTTTTACTTTTAGCAGTATTTCCTAAAAGTGATTCAATGAGTTTTAGTTGAATTAAGTACTATCACCCATATCACTTTGCTGAAAGCTATGTTTTTTATCAGTGAAAGAAAGTGAAGTCACTCAGTCACGTCCCACTAAACTGTATTTGCAACCCTATGGACTGTAGCCCACCAGGCTCCTCCATCCAGGAATTTTCCAGGCATGAATACTGGAGTGGGTTGCCATATCCTTCTCCAGGGAATCTTCCTGACCAGGGATAAACCCCACATTGAAGGCAGACACTTTTATAGTCTGAGCCACCAGGGAAGCCCTTATTGGTTTTTCCAATAGTCACATACATATGTGAGAATTGGATCATAAAAAAGGCTGACTGCTGAAGAATTCATGCTTTCGAACTGTGGTGCTGGAGAAGACTCTTGAGAGTCCTTTGGTCTGCAAGGAGATCAAACCAAACAGTCCTAATGGAAATCAACCCTGAATATTCAATGGAAGAACTGATTCTAAAGTTGAAGCTCCAATACTTTGGCCACTTTATGTGAAGAGCCCACTGATTGGAAAAGACCTTGATGCTGGGAAAGACTGAAGGTGAAAGGAGAAGGGGTGGCAGAGGATGAGAAGTTAGCTCGCATCACCAATTCAATGAACAAGAACCTGAGAACTCCAGGAGATTGTAAAGGACAGGAGAGCCTAGTGTGCTGCAGTCCATGGGGTTGCAAAGAGTAGGACATGGCTTAGCAACTGAACAACAACAACTAATATCACAATTAACCCAAGAGATTCTAACACTAAAAACACATCACCCATGAAAAGAACTTGAATAGAATGAGATTTGTGTATTTGTTTGACACCGGTCTCTTTCACTAATTGTCCCTTCTGTAATGCAGTTTTGGGTAGAGTGTAGTAAGCATTTCATGATCAGCAACTAAATGCCTATTATCTATGAGAAAACACATATTTAAAGTTGTTCCTTTGAATTCAAAATGAAAGTAAACTACTCCAAGGAAAAAGAAGAAAGTTATTTCTCAAAGTTTTGAGGGAGAAAACTGACTATTTAAGATTTACACATAAAAGATTAGAAGTTTCAAAATTATAAGGCCTTTTTCACTAGAAGAGAGAATTAGCAACTAAGGAAATCCAGTTATTGGCACTGTATGAGGTATATGTACTTTCAAAGTTGGAAACATTTGAGTCACATGGGAGTCCAAATTGAATCGTGTGGCAAATTAGAACAAGGATTTTTTCTTTTTTTTACTAGAAGTGTTTCTCAGGGACAGTTGCTGAACCTGCATATACATAAAGGCCTTGATACAACTAAAAGTAAATAAAGTCTTCAATTCCTATGGTGGACAATTCAATGCCAAGTTCTAATGTACACAGTTTCCCACAAAAAATCAAGCTGTCAAGAACTACAGTCTAAAAATTTCAATGTGCTTTTTAATTACCCCAGATGAGAATAAATTAATAGTTGACTAAAATCCATTTAAGTTAGAAGGCATTCACCTTTGACTCTAATGTTTTATTCTGTTAAATCTTGTTTATTCTACTAGTTATATCAGATATTGATAAGCAGTGTTACACAACAGAGCTTTGAAAACCAGACTGTGCTGTACACATGAAGAAACACCATTTATAATTGCAGTGCCACATCTGAGGGAGGATCTCTAGAAGACATTGTGGATGTCATGAATTTTTCAGGGAGACAGAAGTTAAATGTCTTATTCTAACAGAAGTTTTCTGCTATGGGTAAGCAATGACTCTGCAAGATACTATTATTATCATAGAACTTATCTTAATAAAGAGGTTTCTGAGGAAGGAAAACATAGTCAAAAGTTATAGTATAATTTTTTTCGTTTTCCTCTCTAAAACATTATTGGATGCTAGGTGAAGGCACTCACCATGTTGTGGTATAGTATCACAGACTTAGAGTCTTATCTCCCAGCTGGCACTATTGCTGAGCCTCTAGCAGGCCATGCCACCATTCTACAAAGCCAACAGTTACTGAATAATATGTACATGGTAAGACAAATAAATTCTATGAATTTGAGATCACTGACACTGTATGAATGCCTATTAATCACAAGTCATGCTATGGGGATAATATGGAGATGGATTAGACACTTTATAAGTCTATAGATGGCAGAAGCAGAAGATATTAAGAAAAGGTGGCAAGAATACACAGAACTAAACAAAAAAAGATTTTCATGACCCAGATAACCATGATGATGTGATCACTCACCTAGAGTAAGACATCCTGGAGTGTGAAGTCAAGTGGGCCTTAGGAAGCATCACTACGAAAAAAGCTAGTAGAAGTGACTAAATTCCAGTGAACTATTTCAAATTCTAAAAGATAATCTGTGAAAGTGCTGCCCTCAATATGCCAGTAAATTTGGAAAACTCAGCAAGACTTGAAAAGGTCAGTTTTCATTCCAATCCTAAAGAAGGAATAAATAATGATAAAGAATCTTGAATACTGCACAACTGCACTCATCTTACATGCTAGCAAAGTAATGCTCAAAATTTTCCTAGACTTCAACAGTATGTGAACCGTGAACTTCCAGATGTTCAAGCTGGATTTAGAAAAGGCAGAAGAACCAGATCAAATTGCCAACATGGAAAAAGCAAGAGAATTCCAGAAAAACACCTAATTCTGCTTTACTGATTATGCAAAGCCTTTGTGTAGATCATGACCAACTGTGGAGAATTCTTTAAGAGTTGGGAATACCAGACCACCTTACCTGCCTCCTGAGAAATCTGTATGCAAGTCAAGAAGCAACAGTTAGATCCAGACTTGGAACAACAGACTGGCTCCAAATTGGGAAAGGAGTAGATCAAGGCTGTCTATTGTCACCCTGCTTATTTAACTTATATGCAGTGTACATCATGCGAAATGCCAGGCTTGATGAAGCACATGATGGAATCAAGATTGCTGGGAGAAATATCAATAACTTCAGATATGCAGATGACACCACCTTTATGGCAGAAATTGAAGAGAAACTAAAGAGCCTCTTGATGAAGGTGAAAGAAGAGAGTGAAAAAGCTGGCTTAAAACTCAACCGTCATAAAATGAAGATCATGGCATTCAGTTCCATCACTTCATGGCAAATAGATGGGGAAACAATGGAAACAGTGACAGACTTTATTTTCTTGTACCCCAAAACTGCTGTAGATGGTGACCAGCCATGAAATTAAAAGACTCTTGCTCCTTGAAAGAAAGCTATGACCAACCTAGACAGCATTTAAAAAGTAGAGATATTACTTTGCGGACAAAGGCCCATCTAGAAAAAGCTACAGTTTTTCCAGTAGTCATGCATGGATGTGAGAGCTGGACTATAAAGAAAGCTGAGCACTGAAGAACTGATGCTTTTCAACTGTGGTGTTGGAGAAGACTCTTGAGAGTCCCTTGGACTGCAAGGAGATCCAACCAGTCCATCCTAAAGAAACTCAGTCCTGAATATTCATTGGAAAGACTGGTGCTGAAGCTGAAACTCCAATACTTTGGCCATCTGATGGGAAGAACTGTGTCATTGGAAAAGACCCTGATGCTGGGAAAGATTGAAGGCAAGAGGAGAAGGGGGTGACAGAGGATGAGATTGTTGGATAGCATCACTGACTCAATGGACATGAGTTTGTGCAAGCTCAGGGAGTTGGTGATGGATAGGGAAGGTTGGCATGCTGCAGTCTATAAGGTCACAAAGAGTTGGACAAGAATGAGCAACTGAACTGAACTGAAATATGGCAGAATCACTGCAAAGAGAAAGCAAATCAATGTTTGGATTATGAGTTTTGTGAAGACACAGCACTTCTTAACCCATCCACAAAAAGCTAAGTAGCTATATGGTCCCATTAGAATGATGCTATATCAGGAATTCAATGTTAATACCTTACCTAGGCAAGCTAGATACTCAGTAACTGGTAGAAGCCACATCAACAACAGGAAGGGAAAATTCTTGTTGCTGAGCCCTGCATATTCAGCCACTATGTCCACATTGTACAGGAATTCCTTGATCAAGGCCCAGGGGTAATTTGTCCACCTATAACGTTTTTCCTTATCTACTGTGGATCTCTTTGATAGGTATTAATGTTGGACAGGAATAGCTTTACACTCCACAACTCCAAGAGCTCTCCTCCAGACCTTGTCACCAACTTCACCAGTTTCTTTTTTTTCTTTCCAAGTTCCAAACAAGTCAGTCAGTGTGTTAGGCACTGACGATGAATGAATGTATATAATACCTTAGGACATCTCTACTTCTCCTCCAATTTGAAACTATATGCAGGGCTCAGAGTTCAGTCCATTGGAAGAATTTCCCCTCCTGTCGTCTTTCATGGTTATTCCAACTGTGGTACAGCACCTACCCCCTACAAATGATTTCAGTGTACCACGCAAATCCATCCACAAATCAGAACCACACATTTTCTTTCTCTAATAACAAGAAATAGAGTTTCCTATTTCCTTCATATGAAACTCTGCATGAAGCTATAAGTATGCATTGAGGAAGAGGCAGAAAAGTAGCAGGACCAAGGACCTTGGAAATATATCACCTACTTAAGCAGTTTCCTGTGCCTTCTGGGCCTTTTCAGGCCCACTCTTAAGACTCACACCTATAGATTTATAATGAGATGCTACTGGGCATATCCAATTTTATGGCTCTCTATGTTAGATAATGCCTGGTTCATGATGGGCAGTTCAGATCACATACTCACTTTGTGCCTCATGGTCAGATAGGCATTCAGTCCCTGTAAGGTTCCATAAGCAAGCTAGAAAAATGTTTTTTAAGTGGAAATAGTTATTGACAAAAGAAGGGTCTATGCTTTGGTATTTGCCAGAAGTTCCAAATAGTATCTCTGGCACATACATATGGAAAACATCAAGCTTTCTTTCTGGGTAAGAATTCATGGGAAGAACAGTTTGCTCTGCAGATAAAACCTCTTTCTTTCACCTGGCCTTCTTCAAACTGGCAGCCTTAAAATTTACTGAGCCAATGGGCAGCAGTAGCCCACATAAAGGTAATACATGTTGCATTCAAAATCCAAAGAGGCTCATCAAGCATTACACCTCACTTAGTGGCAGACAGGGTTCAAGGTGCAGGTGTAATAATTTGTTTCTTGCTTTTAAAGAAAGCCCAACTGGGTTTTTCTACCATATTCTGACATGCCTATATGTTACTAAGGTGACTAGGATACTTGCTACTTCCTGCTCACTGAGTTTAATTAGAATACTATTTTATGTTCTATTGATATAAAGGAAACCCAGTCCCTTTGGATTATGTGTGTCAGGGATCAGTTGATTACTACTTATGGTAAAATTGTAAATGCCACATAAATGCAAATGATTTCTAATTTTTCCTTACCAACAGAAATGGAAAGTATAACACTTCCAGAGGGGTTGTGCTAGTTTATTCCTATAAAGTTACCATAATTGGAACTACGTGTGCAATTAGCATCACCACCTGAGCAAATGTGCAAAAACATAATCTTGTATTCCATGACCTGTGTGATTCTTGCAATAGCCAAACTGTCATGTTAAACAAGGACAATCTTATTTTAGTCCTTATGGTGGTACTGATCACTGAAGTTTTTCAGAAAGATGGCATTACTTTTGTTTTTCTATCTTGGGTGAGGTAGGGGATGCCACTCCAGGAGCTTCTATTTGATCTTTTTAAATCATAATAGCCCCAGTGGCACTATTGGTAAAGAACCCTCCTGCCAATGCTGGAGACATAAGAGATGCAGGTTTGATCCCTGGATTGGGAAGATACCCTGGAGAAAGCCATGGCAACACACTCCAGTATTCTTGCCTGGAGAATCCCATGGACAGACAGAGTCTGGCAGGCTACCATCCATGGGGTTGCAAAGACTTGGACACAACTGAAGTGACAAAGCAATCATAATAGCCTTCATTCTGTAGATCAGGAAACCAATGTGTCAATCTGCCAGGTACTGATTATATCTACTCCAAGTATACATTCAGCAATAGGGAATATCCTGTTGTACTCAGAACATTGTCATTTATCTCAAGACCTCCAGAAATCTTTACACTAATTGTATAGTAGTATGATAGCACTCAAGGCCTTGGGATCCGTATACATTTTTAATCTAGAATCTAATAACTCAGAGGGTCTGAGCATTTCCCTGTCTTCAGTGTTATAGTCACCCTGGAAGAAGACTGCAGGGCTCTGCACGTTGTGAACATTTCCTTTTCCTGCTGGCTTTCATGGGGCCATCCCTGCATGAGATGGTAGGGCTATTGTTGTTTATCACTAAGTCATGTGTGACTCTTTCCCAACACCATAGATTATAGTTCATCAGTCTCCTCTGTCCATGGCATTTCCCAGGCAAGACTTTAATGGGTCGCCATTTCTTTCTTGAAGGGATCTTCCTGACCCAGGGATCGAATCCACATCTCCTGCACTGGCAGGCAGATTCTTTACCACTGAGCTACCTGGGAAGTCTGGTTGTAATGTAGTATCTACCTATTTACAGATGGTCTCATTAAACCATAAATATCCATCCATAAATCAGGTCCATAAATCATAGTTTTTTTGCTCTTTTATTAATATATAATAGGAATATGTTTAGATATATTGTGGGGAAAAAAATAAACAATATACACCTGTTGATGTTCAGTCGCTAAGTCATGTTCGACTCTTTGTAACCCCATGGATTGCAGCACGCCAGGGTTTTCTGTCCATCACTATCTCCCCAAGTTTCCTCAAACTCACGTCCATTAAATCAGTGATGCCATTCAATCAAATGATACTTTATCGCCCCCTTCTCTTCCTGCCTTCAATTTTTCCCAGCATCAGGGTCTTTTCTAATGAGTCAGTTCTTTGCATCAGGTGGCCAAAGTATCAGAGCTTCAGCTTCAATATCAGTCCTTCCAATGAATATTCAGGGTTCATTTCCTTTAGGATTGACTGGTTTCATCTCCTTGCTGCCCAAGGACTCTCAAGAGTCTTATCCAGCACCACATTTTGAAAGAGTCTCAATTCTTTGGTGCTCAGCCTTCTTTATGGTCCAACTCTCACATCTATATATGAGTACTAGAAAAACTATAGCTTTCACTATACAGACTTTTGTTGGCAAAGTGGTGTCTCTGCTTTTTAAAACACTGTCTAGATTTGACATGCTGCTGCTGCTGCTGCTGCTAAGTCACTTCAGTCGTGTCCGACTCTGTGCGACCCCATAGACGGCAGCCCACCAGGCACCCACCATCCCTGGGATTCTCCATAGTATGTCAAATTTTAATTTTAATTGCATGGCTGTACTCCCTGTCTACATTGATTTTGGAGCACAATAAAATGAAATCTGATACTGTTTCCATATTTTCCCTGTCTACATGCCATAAAGTGATAGGACCAGATGCCATGATATTAGTTTTTTGAATGCTGAATTTTAAGCAAACTGTTTCACTCTCCTCTTTCACCTTCATCAAGAGGCTCTTTAGTTTCTCTTTGCTTTCTGCCATAAGGTGGTGTCATGCATATCTGAGGTTATTGATATTTCTTCCGGCAATCTTGATTACTTCCAGCTTGTGCTTCATCTATCCCGGCATTTTGCATGACATACTCTGCAAGTCAGTTAAATAAGCATTGTGACAACATACAGCCTTAACATACTCCTTTCCCAATTTTGAACCAGTGTTTTTCCATGTCTGGTTCTAACTGTTGCTTCTTGTCCTATATACAGGTTTTTCAGGAGGCAGGTAAGGTGGTCTGGTATCCCATCTCTTTAAGAATCAGTTCAGTTCAGTCACTCAGTCATGTCTGACTCTTTGCGACCCCGTAGACTACAACATGCCAGGGTTCCCTGTCCATTACCAACTCCCAGAACTTGCTCAAACTCACGTTTATCGAGTCGGTGATGCCATCCGACCATCTTATCCTCTGTTGTCCCCTTCCCCTCCTGCTTTCAATCTTGACCCAATCCCTGGGTCAAACGGAGAAGGCAATGGCATGCCACTCCAGTACTCTTGCCTGGAAAATTCCATGGATGGAGGAGCCTGGTAGGCTGAAGTCCACGGCGTCACTGAGGTTCGGACACAACTGAGCAACTTCAGTTTCATTTTTCACTTTCGTGCATTGGAGAAGGAAATGACAACCCACTCCAGTGTTCTTGCCTGGAGAATCCCAGGGACGGGGGAGCCTGATGGGCTGCCATCTATGGGGTCACACGGGGTAGGACACGACCAAGGTGAGTTAGCAGCAGCAGCAGCAGCAGCAGCAGCAGGGGTCAAAGAGCATAGTCAATGAAGCAGAAGTAGATGTGTTTTTTTTGGAATTCCCTTGCTTTCTCTATGATTCAGCATATGCTGGCAATATGATCTCTGGTTCCTCCTCCTTTTCTAAATCCAGCTTGTACACCTTGAAGTTCTTGGTTCACATACAGCTGAAGCCTAGCCTGAAGGATTTTGAGCAAAATCTTGCTAGCATGTGAAATGAGTGCAATATACATAATATTAATATCACTCATTTCTTTCCCTAAGACTTGTCACAAGGCAGAATTTTTCTACCTATACATGTCAGGTAGTACATTAGAAGGATGCATGTGTATTTTATTCTCAGAATTGCATAATCAATTACCTATTTGCTACAGAATAATGGTTCTCAAAGTGTGGTCTCCAAACAATCAACATTACCCAATTAGAATTTCAATTAGAATTAAAAATGTTCAAATCCCACTTTAGACTTTATAAATTAGAAATTCTGGGATGGGGTCTAAAAACCTGGGATTTAACAAGTCCACTGTGAGTCTGGTACATAGTAAGGTTTAAGAACCACTCCCAGAGATCCCTATAAGTTGAGTCATCCTTGTGGCTTGTTGTGATAGTTTTGAGACATCTTGTTTGTAATGATTAAGGGCCAATAACTGACCTATGTCATTCTAAGACCCCTGTCAATCCTATTAGGATCAGAGATCTCATCTCTATTACAGCATAACCCAATATCATCTCATTCCTACAGAGGACAGCAAACACAGAGTTATTTTAGGATACTCTAATCCCCTTTACCAATGCATTTTAGTGCTTTAACTAAAGAGCATCATTTGGCCTTCCTCGGGAGTTTGGTTAGAAGTAGGTTTATTGAACTTCCCTGGTGGTGCTGTGGATAGAAATCAACCTGCCAAGCAGGGGAGATGTTTTGATCTCTGGTCTGGGGAGATTCCACAAGCAACAGAGAAACTAGGCCTGTATGCCACAACTTTTGAGCCTGTGCTCTACGGCCCCTGCGCTGCAACTACTGAGTCTGTGCTGCAGCTACTGAAGCTCACCCACCTAGAGTTCATCTTCCTCAACAGGAGAAGCCACCACAGTGAAAAGCCCTTGCACCACAATGAAGAGTAGCTTCTGCTCACCACAACCAGAGAAAACCTGTGCACAGCAACAAAGACCCAGTGCAATCAAAAATTAAGTAATTTTTTAGAAAAGAAGTTGGCTGACCTATTCCAGGGTTTTCATTTCCCTAAACCACTGAATTCCTTCTTCTACCATATGTCAAGTAATTGCAAACATTTCTACCTCATTAACTATAGGTCATCACTGAGTTCAGGTTTCAATTAATATACTTCATAGACTATTAATCCCTATCCCAAATGCCCAAGCCAATCCCAAATTCCACGTGAGTACATCAATGTCAGTGAATTTAGTCTGATAAACCTTAGCATTTATTCCACATGTGTGCCAATACAGGTTGTTGAGGTTTTGAACTCTTTCAGTGTAAAAACTATGCCTCTTTTGAGTAGGCATTGTACCTCCCCATCTAGGGTATGTTGAGTCAATAAGAGTTGGCAAAAGGTGGGTTCAAAGGTTAATCAGCATAAGTGTGCTGGGCAAGTAAAAGAATTTTATGAACTGAGGGCTAGATTTCTTAATAGGGAGGTAGGATATGGTTAGGCTTAAGGCTAGAGGTTATTCAGTCATATCTCCCCTATAACTGCAGGAGACAACAGTACCCTTCATTGCAAGTCTGCAGTGGATGGCTTCTTACTTGTCTACAGAAGTCCTAAATTATGTGTTCATGATTTTTAATTATTCCTTTTTCCTATTTAGCCTTCTTGTAATCATAAGAAGAAGCCAGAAGATTCCACAATCTTTAAGTCTATTATCATTGCCATTAGCTAAGTATGAGTCACTTTCCATCTATACTTCATCCCACATAATATTTGAGTAATTGTAATGTTACCACATTATGTGAATTACCCATATCCCATTTTCCTCCTCTGCAATATATATAATAAAACAAATTCCAGAATTCTACTTTGAGTTCTGTTTTATGGGACCAGTTTTTGTACAGTAGGAAAGAGTATTAGGATCTCATCAGTAAACAGATGACACACCCAAATTAGAATAATAGAAAATATATTTAATAAAGCTGTGGGCAAGATCCAAGGAAATAATAAGGCATTGGTTCTCTAAGTGTGGTCTCTGAAACAGTAGTAGCATCTCCTGGACTTGTTAGAAGTACAAATTTGGGGCCTTACTCATGACCTACTATATCAGAAATTCTGGGGATAGGACTCAGCAATTTGTTTTGACAACCACCCCCCCCCCAACAGTTAACTCTTCCAGTTAACTCTAACATACACCAAAGTTTGAAAAACATTGACACAAGGTACAATGCATTAACCATTTGCTAATAATAATTGAGGATATCACCCCAAAGACCAAAGAGGCAAGAGAATGGAATAGCAACTGGAAACCAGAGAAAGCCACAGGGAGAATGACTTTTAAAGGAGCAATGACTTTCAGTAAGGAAATCCATTCTACCCTTTGTTGCTGTTCAGTCACTGTGTTGTGTCTGACTCTTTGCAACCCCATGAACTGTAGTACACCATCCTATTCTAGAAAACCCATAATAAGGAATAAGACAATTATAACTCAATTTCACTTATTTACTTCTCCCAGTTTTCAACCTGGGCTCCTAAGTGACTAAATTCAACCAGAAGCTAGAAGGCAAGAGAATCTGATCATTCTTGGACAGCTTCCCAGGGAAGAAAGCAAGTTGGAGAATGAAGATTATATCTGGAAGGGCAAATGCAGGAGATCTTGCATGCATGCCTAACATACTATTGTGAGCATATTCCAAATTTGACAAAACTCCAAAACATTTATTTGAGAAAGTTATAGTTTAATAATGTTACAGTTTCCATGATAATAATGGTTTTCTCAGGAATAGCTATTTATATTTAACCAAATATCTGGATTTCCATATAAAGTTCTTTTTTGGTTTGTAAAGAATTCCCTGCCTTGTACCCTGGGGCTTAACACAATACTAGGTATATTGTAGATATTAAACAAATGTTAGAGATTGCCTCTACTATTCATTTTATAATCATCTACCTTTCCCCTATGTAAACATTTGATTCTCTACCTTGTTTCCACGCTACATTCACTGAAATGAAGATCTAATTTGCCACTAAATCCTCCTAGACTTTTGCTCATATCAGGACCTTTTCTTAAGTGCCATAATCTAAACTTCATTCACCCACAAGCTACAGCCTACTGATTGATTCAGTTCTTTTTCTGCTATGAACTAGATTTCTTGATTTGTTTAATATCATGTACTGTTGGGGGATTACTCTTGCTTTTGATAAGAGAATCAAATAAACTGCTGTAGCTTCATCCTAGTTCTTAGCTCTATTCTAATCTCTTATCATTGACTTTGCCTTAATACATGAGATATGAACATATCTACTATAGAATTAGGTTAAATTAAGTGTCTGTATCCATACTGACTTCCAGATCTCACTGATGATACTGTGTACTTATCTTGATCTGTTTCTATTGCATAATCCTTGTATCCTTCTATTCAGAATCTACTTGAATTCCAAGTCTCAGCCATTCTCATTGGTCCCATCCCTTCATCTACGCTACTCTAGATATTATGAATACAGTGCTTTAAATACACCATTTTGCCACACACGTTACCATCAATGCTTCATCTTTCACACCACTAAAAAATTAAATAAAAGATTCCAGACAGTCAGCAAATAATCATTTTAAACAGAATCTTTCAAGAAAATTGAAACAGCACTGCATTGGATATTGTCTAGTTATTATGAATGTTTTTCTCAAATATTTCTTGCAGATCTACCTCTTAACTTTCTCTCAAATGAAGAAAATGTATTTTTAATTACTTTTGTTAATGCTATGCTAAATAGTAAAAGAATATATTTTTCAAGGCTTTGGAAGTGTCAACAAACCATCTCATACAATCCTTATTTAGCATCTGCTATGTGTCCAACATTATGCTAGCTGCTAGTGACTAAAAGGTCAAAGGAAAAATGTTCTCTGCTTTCAAATGAAAAAAAAAAATAAGTAGGTAATTACAGTGAGTAGTATTTCATAGAAGTACATACTGGGTAGAATACTTTAGACTCTGTGATCAGAGAAAGATTACAAGAGGAGATAGAACTGAGTGCTAAAGGAGGAATAGACTTAGCCAAGCGAAAGGAGTAGAGATAAGAGAAGAGGGCAGAGTATAAGAAAGGAGCTGCACACACAATCATGACGACAAAAGAGAATGTGAGACCTTAAAGTAAAAGGTGAATACGTATGTAGAGGCAAACAGAAAAGGATTGTGTTCCTTATGCTAAGAATATGCTAAAAGCCATTGAGAATCATTGAAAATTTTAAATCACGGAATAGAAGAGTAGTACTTCCTTTTTAGAATATTATTTTGCTAGTAGTTTTTTAAAAAAAGAAAACTAGATGGGGGGGAGGAAAGAAATTGGGGCAACCAATTCAGTTACCATTATAGTAAAAAGGAAAAAAAAATGGAGGAGGTAGAGAGAAGAATGAATCTACATTAAAGTGGTAATGTTGAGATGGAGGGAAGTAGATTTCTTAATTTGGGAAAGACTGGAGAGTAAACTCAACAGGACCTGATGAATATCTGATTGAGTAGTCAGGATAGATACCAGAGGACACTAATACATGACTGAGCTCAGGATGAAAAATGGGCATAGATGAAAATAGAATGAAAACTATGTGAAAACAAAAAATTATGTCACATCTTACACCCAAGACAAGAGTTTGAGGAATGGTCTGTTGCATAGGTTGAGTAAATAAGACATAAAAAGATGATTAGAAAGTCTTTGGAAAATTTTGCCAAATGAGTTTCAGATGTAAGATGAAGGTAAAAATCAGATTATGGAGAAATGAGGAAAAAATAGGAGGTGAAAAAACAGAGAAAGTATGATTTTTCTCTTGCAAAAAGCTTAACAACAGAAAAAATATATACTTAAAGGAGCTTAGAGGCTAGGAAATGTGGTAGTACTTTTTTAGGATAAGAAAACTGGTATTTGCATAAATACTGATAAGAAAAGCTAACAACAGTAGCCAAAATATAAGATGCTGACATAAAAACTGACACATACACCAATGGAACAGAATTGAGAGTCCTGAGATAAAGTCACACATATACATATACCTATGCTTCCACAAGAGTGTCAAGAATACACAATGAAAATAGAATTTCTTCAATAAATTGTGTTGGAAAAACTGGACATCCACATGCAAAAGAATGAAATTAGACCCTTCTCTCACATCATTCACAAAAATCAACTCAAAATGAATTAGACACTTATTTAAGTGTATAACACCATATGATATCATATATAAGTGTAAGATATCACACCAAAAAACTCCTGAAAGAAAACACAAGAAAAAGCTTCTGAACATTGGCCTAGGAAACAATTTCAGGATATGACACCCAAAGCACAAGAAACAAAAGCAAAAATAGACAAGCAGGATTAGACTAAACTAAGCAGCTACTGCATAGCAAATGAAAAGGCAATCTATGTAATGAGAGTAAATTTTGCATACAAT
This sequence comes from Madoqua kirkii, assembly GCA_006408675.1. NCBI lineage: Eukaryota > Metazoa > Chordata > Mammalia > Artiodactyla > Bovidae > Madoqua > Madoqua kirkii. The sequence continues at coordinate 1,881 of SJYC01060949.1, read as the reverse complement.
ATATCTGATAAGAAGTTAATCTTCAAATATATAATTAACTACAACTCAACATCAAATAATACAAATATTAGCATAATCAAAATTTGGGCAAGCAGTAGTCTTTAAAGTGGTGACTCAATGTAAAAGCTAAAAGCTTTCCCTCTACTATCAGGAAAAGACAATATCTACTAAACATTATCTATATCACTATGTCTACTAAACATAGTAACAGAAAAACTAACAAGAGCAATTAGGCAAGAAAAGAAATAAAAGGCATTTAGATCAAAAAGAAGAAGCAAAACTGTTTCTTTTTGCAGAAGACAAATTATATAGAGAAAAATCTGAAGACTCCACTAAATATAACTGTTAAAATAACTAAATTCAGTAAAGTTATAGATACAAAAAATGAATATACAAAAGTTTGTTGCATTTCTACACACTAATAGTGAACTATCAGAAATAGAAACTAACAAAATAATTCAATTTATAATTGCTTCAAAAAGAATAAAATACCTAGAAATAAATTTAACCAAGAAGGTAAAATACCTGTATCCTGAAAACTGTAAGACACTGATGAGTGAAAATGAAGAAGGCTCAAATAGATGAAACGATATTCCATGCTCATGATTAGAATAATTAGTATTGTTTAAATGTCCACACTACCCAAAGAAATCTGCAGATTCAAGGCAATCCCTATCAAAATTCACAACATATTTTTCATGAAAAAACAACAAATATTTCTAAAACTTATCAGTTCAATTCAGTTCAGTCACTCAGTCGTGTCCGACACTTTGCGACCCCATGAATCGCAGCACGCCAGGCCTCCCTGTTCATCATCATCTCTCGGAGTTCACTCAGACATACGTCCATCGAGTCAGTGATGCCATCCAGCCATCTCATCCTCGGTCGTCCCCTTCTCCTCCTGTCCCCAATCCCTCCCAGCATCAGAGTCTTTTCCAATGAGTCAACTCTTCGCTTGAGGTGGCCAAAGTACTGAAGTTTCAGCTTTAGTATCATTCCTTCCAAAGAAATCCCAGGGTTGATCTCCTTCAGAATGGACTGGTTGGATCTCCTTGCAGTCCAAGGGACTCTCAAGAGTCTTCTCCAACACCACAGTTCAAAAGCATCAATTCTTCGGCGCTCAGCCTTCTTCACAGTCCAATTCTCACATCCATACATGACCACAGGAAAAACCATAGCCTTGACTAGACGGACCTTAGTCGGCAAAGTAATGTCTGTGCTTTGCAATATGCTATCTAGGTTGGTCATAACTTTTCTTCCAAGGAGTAAGCGTCTTTTAATTTCATGGCTGCAATCACCATCTGCAGTGATTTTGGGGCCCCCAAAAATAGTCTGATACTGTTTCCACTGTTTCCTCATCTATTTCTCATGAAGTGATAGGACCGAACGCCATGATCCTTTTTTTCTGAATGTTGAGCTTTAAGCCAACTTTTTCACTGTCCTCTTTCACCTTCGTCAAGAGGCTTTTTAGTTCCTCTTCACTTTCTGTCATAAGGGTGCTGTCATCTGCATATCTGAGGTTATTGATATTTCTCCCAGCAATCTTGATTCCACATTGTGCTTCTTCCAGCCCAGCCTTTCTCATGAAGTACTCTGCATGTAAGTTAAATAAGCAGGGTAACAATATACAGCCTTGACATACTCCCTTTCCTATTTGAACCAGTCTGTTGTTCCATGCCCAGTTCTAACTGTTGCTTCCTGACCTGCATACAGGTTTCTCAAGAGGCAGGTCAGGTGGTCTGGTATTCCTCTCTCTTTCAGAATTTTCCACAGTTTATTGTGATCCACACAGTCAAAGGCTTTGGCATAGTCAATAAAGCAGAAATAAATGCTTTTCCGGAACTCTCTTGCTTTTTCCATGATCCAGCGGATGTTGGCAAT